>OOFC01005263.1:4286-41301 GCA_900323345.1 Pseudochromis fuscus
GAATATGACAATTCATATATCATATATCATTTGCCACTTAAAATATGACAACTGTTTTGATTAGAGCTGAAAGAAGACGAGGATCTCTTACATTTTGAACTTTAAAACTATCTTTCAAAACCAAATGTGTGAGGTCAAACAGTTTCATCCAGCTGCATTTTTTTATGCTTTCCTCACACACCAGCAGCAGCAGTAATGCAACATGAGTGGCTCACCAGGGATGAGGACTACAGTCGTTGGCATCTGGAAAAACAGAGAAACAGAATGTTTGTTCAGAAATCTTGCACAAGGCACCAGATTGTCACAATATGATACTGACAGACAGAACCATATAAAAAACCTATTTGTAAAACACAATGACTAGTGGGAAATGGGTGGAATCATTGTGATGGCTTCAAATCCTGCTGAAATGTCTCTGATCCATGTTCAGGTGTTGCGCAGTGACTCACTGTGGCTGCAGGTGGCGCCCTCCCAGCCTTCCTTACAGATGCAGCTGAAGGAGTCCCCATCCACCACACAGGTTCCTCCGTTTTGGCATGGACTTGGCAGACAGCTACTGTTCTTTGCTGGAGAGACAAATACGACTGTTAGCCACCTGACCGCCATGAAAACGAACACCGAGAGCAGAGCATGCTGTCACACCGACCGATGGTGCAGGTGGACCCCTCCCAGCCAATCGCGCACAAACATTTGAAGGTGTTTCCTTCGTCATAGCAGGTTCCTCCATTGTTGCAGGTCGCCTCGTCACACTGACTCTCTCCTGTCAGGACAACAAACACCCTTCAGCAAACTGAAACCACAGTTTACCAGAAAGAAACTCAGTGCACCTCAAATTAAATTATTACATAAGTTACAATTTGCTACCTTCAGACATTTCAAAATAAGAGTCCTGAATTATATCAATTCCAACTTTCAGTCTAACCTGTCACTTTCTGCAATGACCAGATTTTATGTCTCAACATTTTTCATTTATAATTGCAAAATAAATAACTAAATCAGTACACTTTCATCTTTGTCTGAAAAAAACAACAACAACAACAAAAACTCTACAAAGTACTTTGTTTGGCAGACTGACTTCAATCTCTGTGTGGTAAACTGAAGATTTTTCATATGTAACAAAGTACAGAAAGAGCTACAGGCCAGAAAGGTTAAAGAAATTACACCCATCATGACTACAAATTAATACTTTAATACTTACATCTCAACACACACAGGACGCAGAACTTACTTGAGTGGCAGGTCTTTCCCTTCCAGCCATTGTTACAGTCACAGTAGAAGTCATTGACCCGATCTCGACAGACGCCTCGATTCTGACAGGGTGATGAGCTGCAGTCATCAATGTCTGAATGATGAGAAGACAAAACATCGACATGTGTCCATCATGTCTGCTGTAAACCTTGTCTACTGCTACAGCTGATAATGGTGGACGGAGGAAGAGAAGGACTCACTGTTTTGGCAGGAGGGTCCGTCCCAGCCATCAGCACAGATACACTCATACTGACTGACTTTATCTATACAGGTTCCTCCGTTCACACAGGGGGCGCTCTCACAGTCATTTATATCTGAGAATCATAGGAAAAGAAAATGTCATTAAAGTTGTAAGAATCCAATGTAGTCATTGACTATTTGCATACAGACACATAACAATGTTAACAAGAAATACATAGAGTGAGACTAGTTGAAAGTAAAACAGTAATAAAAAGCTCAATGAAACACAGAAAACCAAAATACATCAAAGTTTCCTTCACTCACTCTCATGGCAGTAGGTCCCAGTGAATCCCTCCTGGCATTCACAGCTGAACTGTCCACCGGCATGACTCCGACACCACCCGTGCGGCCCGCACACACCAGAAGAGATCAAACGTACCCCAGCTGGTGTGCTGTTGGATGCCACTGCTACTGTGCAGCTGTCAATCACTGTGGAGTAGGAGGAACGTCGAAGATGAAAAAGTCTAAAAAAACCTAAAAAAACCCTTAAAAAAAAAAAAAAAAAAAAAACAGCCTAGAAAGGGCAGCTGGACAGTCAACCACATCATATGGTGTGGTTCACTTTAGATCACACATCCAATGCATTTTCAGTTTTACAATATATATATTATTTAATGTGAGGCACCAGTAAACAGCCTAAAAGAGAGGTTAGCTTTTGTTTCTCGTCTTTAGGGATGAAAGTTTTAACAGTTTTAAATTCACCCAATAAAACTAGACTCAAAATCTTTACCTGTGTACGGGTAATTTGACAGCACTGCAATTAGTTATAAATCTTTAAAATTGCACCAAGCACTCAAATAGATGGTGGCGGTGGGAGGGGCCATAGGTGCAGACTGGCAACCACGCCTCCGTCTGTGTGCCCCAGGGCAGCTGTGGCTAACTTAGCTTAGCACCACTGGTATGAGTGGGTGGGAATGAATAACGGTCTCTGTAAAACACTTTGAGTGCCTTGAAAATAAATATAAACCCAACCATTATTATTATTATTATAACATTTAGCTGATGAATAATGACTCAACATTGACTCAATATGAACCTTTGCAAGGTGTGGTGTGGCAGTGGTCCTTCAGGCGTGAGCAGTTCTTGCCCTGGTAGTCTTCAGGACATTTACAAATGTAGTCAGCTGCCAGGTTGAAACACTGACCACCATTTTGACATGGACTGTGCAGGCAGTAATCGATATCCAACTGCAGAAAGACAGCAGATACACAATTCAACAGTGAAAAAATGATACTCATCATACTCCTGTTTCTATGACATTGGCACAACACACATCACCGTGGTAACCACCTATACATTGCTCACAGACCTTTGTCAGGGTCAACTGATAGACTTCAAATGTTAAGAATAATACACAAAAAAAAACAACAGCTAATATATTGATACTTGTGTAAATATCTTTAGTTTAATCCGAACATCAGCACAGGGTGCCAGTCAGATCCTGGTGCCGTGGAGACACTTTCTGACACTTTCAGGTTGAACGTTCACTGCTCAGGGTATTAACACGTCAGACAAAGACATGGTGTAAGGTTACAGCAATTATCTCAGATAATAATGTGAGCAGGACGACAACCAGCTGAATCTAATATAACAGGAGCCTTGTAGAGTAGGAGGAAGTTGAATATGTTAGTTCACAGTTGGTACAGCAGCAAACACTTTTATATTCAGTTGCAATTGTTCTTCTCAGAAATCCTGTTCTGAAGATTTTAATGGAGATAGAGATCTGACTCTTGCTTTGTACTCTTTGATTTTTATATCATGTTCAGAATAACCAATTCATTTCTTTGTGCGAGAATAATGTCTTTCATATTCTCTATATTATCCATTCTTTTAAAGACATGAAACTTTAACCTCAGTTAAATCTACTAAACTAAGTTCACAGCTAAACAAGATAGAAGTGTTTGCAGTGAAATATATTTCATTTTAAGTTACATTTCTAGACTTGCAATGCCTGTGGGTGGTGGTTGGGTTAAAGCAGAAGGTGCCAAAACTGGGTAGAAAATTATTCATCCAGCTGTTTGACAAATGCTGGAGGATATCTGTGTATATGTGCTTTGTAATGTAATAAGTAAAACCTCAGAAAAAAAACTGTGGGACAGATTTTCTTCAACAAACTTTAAACACTTTAGCAATGTTTGCTAGCCAGGACAGTCATACTTGAGGTTAAATAATGCTATTGGTTAATTTTAATTTTCTCAAAAACCGACAGTGCTTCTTATAATCTGATGCGCCTTATATATGGATCAATATTGGTTAATCATGGCTGCCGTAGTCAGGGGGTGTATATTGTGATTGCACTAAGGTTTGATTTACCGTAGCGGTATCAGACTGTTTCTTTTACGTGTTTACTGAATCAGGGAAAAGTTCCCTCCACGTTTGTGATGCACTAACTAGGTGATAAAAAGTTGCACTACCTGTTGTACCTGCTGTTGGTAAAAGATAAAACTACGTCACTGACGTTACCTCAGAGAAAAAAATCAAACAGCTGTTCATGTAGCTTTGAACTGTGACAAATGGAGTTGGAAATACATTGTTTTCAATGAAGGCCCGTACGGTACGGTACTGTATTGTGAATGTACTAGCTTGTTGTGGAGTGAACAGAGTTGTCAGAACGTTGGTTTGTTTTCTATCAATAAAGTTTGACTGACTGACTTATCTGACTGTTTTGTTGACATTCACTTTAGTGCAGCTGCATCTAGATGGATAACACAACCCCAGCCACTACAGTAGTTTCTCTTCTATGCGCCTTATAATGCGGCGCGCCCTATATATGAAAACAGTTTTAAAATAGGCCATTCATTGAAGGTGCACCTTATAATCCGATGCCCCATGTAGTGTGGAAAATACGGTAGTTTCAAGTGTCCTGTAGAAACTTGCAAATTAATTTCTTACCGTTCCTGTAACATCAACTTATTGTGCTTCTTCCACTGGTCTTTGAAATCTGTGGAAAACTCGTGCCAAACGGAGAAGAATGTGTTGGGAGAGACTTCTTTCTCTCCTGCTTTGGGTTTAACTGAGAAGGACACGCTCAACTCCAAGAAGCTGAGGACAGAGAACAAAAACATTACTCCAAGACCAAAGTATTACAACATGAGATTACAGAAACCTACACTGATTGTTGTGAAACCTGGCAGTGCTACGCAAATATGCAAAATATGAAAGATAATCTTGGAATAATATGCCTTTTCAGAGATTTAATAGTAGAGTAACTTAAAAAACCCAAACCAATGATGACTGTGCATTTCAGACAGGGAACATAAAATGCAGCTACTGCCACAAAGCCAAACCTGTTTGTCTCTCTCTCGCCTTCGCCTCAAACAGCTTAACATGCAGGTCAAAAATAAAGCTCATATACGTCTAATACAGTGTTTTGCTTTGTCACTCCTGTCCCTCTATACACATGCACGCACATACTATATTAGTATTTGCAATGAAGGAGGGGAAACCAAAACACATGGATGACAAAGACAGTTCTAGCAAAAAGAAAGCGTGCATATGGCAGCAGATGACACACGTTCAAGTGTTAAATGTGGCGGCCATTTGCAGTGGATCAATATAGTGGACAGGTTGGGGTCTCTTTGTTTGGAGTGTGCTATAGGAACACATTCCTAGCCAGCAGTAACAGAAGCCTGGAGCCATGGCTGTCTACTCTCGCTCCACTTAGATAAACAACATAGACACCGCACAGGGGGCCTCCCGTCTACTGAAGGCCTGGCATGACGGCCTGCACCTTCCATGTAATTGAAGGAACTGGGAGTCATAAATATTGACAAAGCAGCAAGATTATATTTCTTTACTGCACTAAGGATATATCACTTCAGCCTGAATTGGACTGCATTATCCCCGACTTTCAAATTCACAACTATGATCACTGATTTGACACTTGAAGAAGAACCAAACAGCAGTGGGGAAATTTTAAAATACAAGAAAAGGTTTAAACCATAAAAAAAAAGCTCTTACATCTTCTGAGTGTCTGACAGCTGCTTCTCCTGTGTTTCCAGTTCAGTTTTGGCTGTAACAGAGAATTTAACAACAACAAATCAGTGCATTAGTAATTAGACATTTAGCATTACCTGTAGAAAGCAGATCTCTCACCTATAGAGTGCGAGTTGTATATACGGGAGGATTCAAGATGTCACCATTACTTAACTCAACAGACATCTTCAGGGTCAGCTGTGTGCCACCAGATTATTAAGTGTTGGATTGTCTGCTCTTGCACAACTGACAAATGAGTACTGCAGATCGCAGAACAAGTGCTTCTTTGTGCAGAGTTACTTCAAATGGAGACAGATGACTGTGTGTGCACACACGTGTGCATGTTTGTATGTGTGAGAGAGTCAAAGAGACAGCAAGAGGTAAGAATACTGGGAGTTGGACACCATGGTACACATTAGAAGAGATTTCCAGCAGACCACAGCACTTATCTCTGTGTGCCATCAGGATCGTTTGGACTGTGTAATAAATTATGATATAGGAGAAGAGCAGTGAAATGTGACAGCCCTGGTCAGAGAAATGCTGCAGGTTAGTGCTTATCAAATTTCAGACCCATGGGCAGATTTTTTAGCTCATTTTCAGGTATATCGGAGTAATAGAGTCAGTCCAGCTGTGTATTTGGCTGGTCCATATCTTCAGCGTACTGCTGTATAACTGTCAGAAGGTTGGACATTAAACTCTCTCCCAGACAGCTGCCCTGTCCCCTCAAGGTCAATAATCTGTAAGCTGCTGCCTTAAACTGTCAAATGATCAGAAACGACCTGTGGCCTTCTCCTCGTGGTTCTCCAAGTCAGATGTGACAGTAAATGGGACAGAGAATCTTTCCTGGCACAAATCTGTGTTCTGCTCTTATCCAGGGAATATCTGGTTCCTATGTATAATTGAAGCCAGAGCCACATGTAAAAATCGCACAAAACTCACTGAGGCCAGACACTATGCTTTACTATACAGTGTGAAATCACTCTGTGGCTCATAACTGCTGATTGTCCATTAATAAGTGATGAAATGTAATGTGTGAAATCTATTTCTAGAACTACAAAAGCACTTAGAGAGCACAAAGCTCTGCCTGTGATGCTACAGACTGAACACAGTTGCCCTCTTGTGGTGAAATAGCAACACTACCTTCTTAAAAAAAAAATCCCACCCTCTGATCTTGCCTCAAATTTAATGATTTGTTCCTTGGGTAACACACACAAAAAATAAAGATATGAAGATCATCAAGAAAACATAATGTCCTTGGCGTGGGTAAATAAACTGTGAGAGTGTTTGGTGAGTGTCCCCCTGATGCTGAATGATTCAATAACCTTATCTATTTTTATTACTGTCACAATATGAGGAGAAGAAAGGATGATTAAAGTGATTTTAAAAAAAAAAGTATTTCCAAGAAATGACATTTTTAAACTAATTTGAAGGTATCAGTCTTATTGTTACTGCACAAGCATCATTACATGATTCTACATGGTGAAGCTCCACATGTTTATAACCTGATTTTACCATCATGTGTGATACAAAACATAAGAAATTGTAGTTGATTTTCCCCAATATTGGTTTACATGATGTGTAATGTAATGTGCTAAGTAGTAGAGTTGTAGTTGGTAGAAAATGTAGCAGGGATTTGACATAAGTCTTTCTACTAATCTTTATGTCCATCAGAAACAGATTATCACATGGCCGATGCTCTCTTGCTAGTCATATTGACTCCATCAAAGGCCTGCATGCATGAGAATTTGTGAAGCGAGCGGAGAAAATCGAGCTAGACCAAACAGCCGAGCTCCAACAAGTCCGCTCCCACTGTTATTCTGTGGTTAGTTTCATGGTCAGAAAATAAACAAAAGCGGTTTAAACTGTGGAGCCAGAAACAGTTTAACCCCGGGCTTTTTAGAAATTACAGAAATAACAAAAATAAGACATTTGGCTGTTGTTCTTTTTTTCACCGCTGCAGTGGAGGAACCCCAAGAATCCTGTCTGGAGCCTTCTGAGTCACATGTCCATGTTACACTGCTTACATTCTGCTCTCAGAGGAAAAACCTCATCATTTGCATCAAAGAGAGAGCTCCCATATTTCTCTCAGACGCAGAGAGAGAGAGTAAAAGAGAAGGGGAGAGGTGGAAATGGGAGAGATGCTTTCATCTGCAGACTTCCTTTAAAATGGACAGTGAGCGTTACTGCCGAGGAACATATGCTACGTATTATACTCTCATTTGAATACAAAGCAGTTGGAGAGAGGCCTGTGAGCTGGGTGCTTCGGAGAGATTGGTCACAGTCAACTGAATGTAGCTTGGGTCAAAGCTAGTGCTACAAAGAATGACAATTGGCTTGTTATGTTAAAACAAGCGTAAACAGCTGAGTCTGACACATTTGAAGTAGAGTACAATATGCCAATATTATTGCAGATGTCAGATTATGGAGATGAAGGCTTGACTACTGGACATCTGTTGGATATGACTGAAATACATGAGTATTTTTTCAGTGGATTTTGACATAATATTTAGACTAAAATGTAGTCATTGTCCTCTGTAGACTGAAAAATCTGCCCAACTGGTACAATTCAATTTCAAATTATATCCAGGAGAGGCATCCTAAGGACTCTGGTGAACCATTGTTTTTCATCCAGTGGTTCCAGCAGGACAAAGCTTTTACTTTGCCAGTCGAATATGTCAACACCTTCTGAAGGGATTGGCACAAAACTTTTCATGTTGCATTTGAGTGGAAAGTTTAAACAACTATAGGATAGATGACCATGAAATTTGTTGCAGACATTCATGTCTGACTGGTGATCCTCATGACTTTTTATTTAGCACCACCACACAGTTCAAATTTCTCATTTATACACTCCTTTGATTTATTACCTAAAACATCTGCAACACTCACAAGATTCACTGTGGGTAGTAATTACATCTACCAAGAAGCCCGTGTTTCACTCATTCTGAGAGATAAGGTATTAACCAAAGAACAAATCATAACATTTTGGGCAAGATGCAGATTGGGATCCTGTCTGAAAAGAAAACCGGACTAAGGGAACAAGCAGTAAAGCACCACTGCTGTGTCGATTAGCTGAATGAGAACAAACAGGAGGAAGCAGTAGATACAAACTGAAATCAGTCACGTCTTCAGATTTATTGGCTAAAATTCATAATATTTGTCACATCTTAAGGGAGTTTTTTGAAAATCTACACACATTAAGGGTGATAATGTCAACAATATGACACCTGCTTTGGCAGAGATTTGTGCTCTTCGAGTGCTTTCTATTCAGTAAATGTAAACTTTTCTAACACGCTTCAGCAGAATCAGCATTTTCATTGTGAACAACAGTATCTTGACTTCAGCTTTTAGCTCAAAGCAACCTGTGTCAGCACACAGCCTCACAGAGTTACTACCATGGCTGCAGAGTGTAGTCTTCAGGGAATAGCAGGGCAATTGAAGAGGAAGTGCTCACCATTTTCAATCAATTCATCATCATCATCGTCATCATTTTAATAGCCCTCTTAGTAAACACTTCACCGTGAAGGCTTATTTGACGAGTGAAGAAATAATAATAGAAAGAGAGAGGAGGTTAAGCACCAAACAGGATGTTTCTAACCTCCCTGTCATTTCTTTGATAGACAAAAAAATCCTTTTTAGGAGTTGAGATAATAAAGGAACACAATAACTGCAGAAAACAGAGGAAACATTACACAAAAGAGATAATGGAAAGGATAAAAGTCAGTCTTTTTTCAGCTTTAGTGAGACTGTCCACTGCAGCCAATTTAACGTCACTGGTTCACCAGGTTCCCCTCTGGATATTGTGAATCTTCCTTTGAGGCAGAGCAAGATGTTCTCTGTTTTATTAGGCAGAGATCATGATAAAAAAAACAAAACAAAAAAAACAGCAACCAAGCGCAGTCATAATCTGTCAAAACTTGAAACAATAGCAGTGAGTTATTCAACACACACTGGAAAAAACACACGTCCCTATGGAAACGACACGGAGTGAACCTTTGTGTGTGTGTGTATCAACCAGAAAACAGCACGAAACAGACTGGAAATGTGTTTGCTGACATAGACAACTTACATCACTGGGACTGATGAGCTGATTCACATACTCTCACACCGCAGAGGAATGTTTTTGGTCAGATATGCCAAGGGTACATCAACACCCCATACGTTTTACAACAGGAGGGATAAATTATTCACCTCTTAAAGTTTTAACCCGTTGTTCAAACAGTCTAACCATCACCAATGTCAAGCCATATTCTCTAGGCTAATGCTGACGATTTTACATTTCCTTATTCTTTTTTATGCTCTGAGCCCCAAGTCAATATTTTATTTCTCAACACATTCATCTTAAACAAGCCGCAAGTATATACTATTATTTTAAAAGGATATAATCTTTAAAAAGCTGGATCCCTGAGGTGAACATCTGTCAGACGGGAGAAAGATTTTTTTTTAATTTTCACCAGCTGATTTAGTGAGAATTTATAACAGTTGGAAAGTGTATGTCAGGCTCAAAATACACTCCAATGCCTATTTCTGGTTACCAAAATTTATAGTTGTTTTTCTGTGTTTTTAAGGGATTTGTTGGCAAGAAATAACATGTAGAAAGCACCAACCTCCACCACGGCATAATCCAGCTGTGTTGATGCTGTAAAGTGAACACTGTTGCCCTCATCTGGTGAAATAGGTGTAACGTTAAAACATTCGCCCAATATAAAACAATATGGATTTTCTGGGATACCCAAAGAAATTAAAAAGATCTGTTCAGTTGTTTGTTTCTGTAATGTTGCCAAGAGACAAACCAATGCAGGCAATAACATAACCTCCTTGGTGAAGGTAAGAACATACTTACTCCATAGTGTAACCTGTGAAATTTCTCTCAATCATCACTTTCAATTTAGGAACTAAGCTCACCTTGACTGAGAAAATCGTCCATCTTGTCCTTGAAGGGTTGCAGGTTCTCTTCAGACGACAACTTGCAAACTTTCTCTGTCTCAGCAGAGCATGCTGCAACAACAAGAAAAGATCGTGATGAGAGGAAGGAGGAAAAAAAAGCCTTCCAGAGAAATAATGTCTTATCCAGCATTTGTATTGTAATTACACTTCGGAGCTTGGCGGAGCGTGGCTGAGCTTGCTTTGATTAATCTGGAGTGAATTTTTGCTGAATAAGTGTCTGCAAAGACATAATGACCCATAATGACTAATAAGGCACCCCGAGGAGCCAGGAAGGCTCTGCGCTCTGATCCCAGGAGAAACTTATCGTCACGCTCGATCTGCAAGCATAACAGATACACAAGCCCAGCTCAAGGCTTTAGAGGTGGAGAGGCCATGAGATGCTTAAGGGAACAGCGAGATCGGGACTGGGCAAGTGGTAATTCGTTGACCATATGGTGCCTGAACCAAAAAGGTACACAGCAAGCTCTCTCTCCACTGCTGATATCCTTCGGGCCAGCCAAGGCCATTTCTACGCCGCCTACCTATCGGAACCCCCCTCTGGGAACTGTCATCGAAGCCCGTGTCTGTTAGAGTGCTCAGCTGGTTCTGCTCGGTAATGAAGAGGTCTGCAGGTATAGCATGTGATGATGTATTTATGTACGGCCAGCATGTGCCACTGCCACTGGGGTTGAAAGTCAGCTTCCCCTGCGAGCAACTCCATCTTTATGAATTGCAAATAATGAACAGCCTAAAGAATCATTACGGCAGAGGAAAAACAATATTTGGCAACACGGTTCAGGCACCTGATTGGTTTAGCAGCAAAGATACATAAAACATGATAGAGAACAGACCAGGTTTGGGGAATTGTCGATCAGGCTTGCAGGCACACAAACTCACACACACTCACACGTGTCCACACATATGTTTGCACAAAAATACACAGTCATTTTTTACCACTTGTAGGCACTTCAGTCCTTGGAAAGTGTTCAGAGTGCTGAGTGACTTGAGACAGAGTAATGGAAGTGGGTATTTCCTAACTGCCTCATTCATTGGGACGCTTTTCACTCAACCAATCAGTTTGGTCTGTCAAGCATAATCCACTATCTACACTTATTCTCCTGCAGTCTTGACATGCAACGTATAACAAATTTCTATACAAGTGTCTTCTAATTGTTGTGTTTAGCATTTCTTTAATAGCAAATTGCAACACAATGCTTCTTTTATTATTCTTTTATAATGCTTAACTTTTATTATCTTTAAGCTTTATTTAGCAGCCACATAATTGTAATCACAGCTCTCCAGTTTGTAGAAATAGCAGAAAAAAAGTACAAAGTTTATACTGAGTGATAACAACACTTGACAATAAGAAGCTTTGCCTAGTGATAATAATACATTCATGACAAAAAAGCAGGTTAGTAGTACTTATTACATAACTTCCTATGAGTGATTAGTACAGTCTTAAAGGGATGTATAATCTTTTAACCACGTGTGTCAGTTCAGGAACTGATTGAACAAATGACTAACGGATGAATTATAGTCAAAGAATTAGCCATTAACCAAATCAGCCCATCCATTAATCATATTTAGGACCCCAAGGGCAAAGCGATGACGCACAACATCCACAGAGACATGCAGATATATTCTGAAACTCTCTTCAAGACAGACTCATTGTTGTGTTTCGGAGGCTGCAGGTCAGTGAGGGGATGCAGAGCCCGGGGAGAGACTCTTCCAGTTCAACTGATGAACCTTTGATAGTGTACGCAGGTAGTGGAAGTTCCCTGACCTTGCCCCGTTCATATTTTGATCTCTATTTCATGAGGACAGTAAAGGCCTGCCAGGTCCAACAGGAGTCTGCATCTGACAAGTCGCATCTGCTTCTAGTTAGCTCGTCTGTATGACAAACAGATGCTATCTCTCTGCTGACCCGCCTCAACAATCCGCACATGACCATAGCTGGTCAGGTTTGCAATATTGTTTTTGTATTGAAGATACGAGCACAGATTAATGCATAATTCAGTCCTGCAAAAATATCAACGCAATGGCATTTTAAACACAATGTGACATCTGTCATAATCTGGCAGTTTCCAATCAGTCAAGTTTTTGTAAATATGTTGTTTAAAAGTTGTGGACGGGCTGGAGAAGGAGGTAAATTGTGGAATCTAGGTACCATTGAGGTCTTTCCTCAACTTGCGGAGATCTCTTTGAAAATCGTCAAACTTCATCTGGGAGGCCTGGAAAAGGTCCTGGGGCTCAGGCAGAGGGTAGACACACGTCTCTCTGCCAGCATCCTGGTAAAGGACAACACACACACATGCTCAGAAACACATCATCTGCACACACACACACAATGTCAAAGTCAATCTTCCTCAAACAGAAGAGGGCCTCTCTATACTGTACACACCAGGCAGGATTTAAATTAATGTCTTCAGAGACATACACGTACTTATCAGCAGTCCAAACATCCCAGAGAAGATGTGGCTGAAACTACGGCAGATAATGAACATTAAGCTCGGCGCAGAAAGCACATGTCAACTCTCTGCATCGGAGTTACTACAAGGCCATTATGAGTGCTACAGCCATGTCATGCAGGTTGATTTTGGCAAGCAGCACTACTGAGTTCATCTCATCTGGAGAACCTAATTATTTACACTAGCGCTCCTTTGGATGCTCTGCCAATGAACAGACTGCAGGTTTGAATGAAGCCAGACCAAAGGAGAGCGAGAGCGGGAGATGAAGAGTGAAAGACAGAAAGAGAATTATAAGAGAGAGCCAGAAAAAGAGAGAGATTTGTTTCTGCTGTAAATGAGGAAAGGGAAAATAAATAATTTGATAAAGGATAAGCCATGGTATCCTCTGGCAAGAGAGGAGATGAAAAGAGAGCTCTGGAAGGATTTCTAAGCAAATCAGACTAAAACAGAAAAGTGATTCAAATAAACAGGAACCAAAACATACCTCATCAAAGTGCCTTAGATAGTAAGCAACAATGTAGGACAAAAGACTCTGGGAGTTATCCTGAAAGAAAGAAAGAGATCCAAATAAATAAACCAAAACCCCTTTATTTATTAATTTAATCATTTTGGAGCAGGACGTTTTAATTTGTGCGGGCCAAACATGAGTAGAGACAGCAGGTTTAGAAGTCGGGAAAAAAAATACAACAAAAATCATGACATTGAAAGAGCAACACAACGAAACCCAACTGTGCTGGGCTCGCCATCATAACTCAGAGATGGTGGAAAGTTTGATGTTCTTTATGGATACCTTACTTCGTCCACCACCACAAAAACACAAACCACACTGTGGCCTTATATGGCAGTGCCAAGGGCACGCTGAGCCCGTCCTGATATTGAATCAGAACTGTAAACAGACCGGTCTCTCCTCTAAATCTGCACAGCTACGGTCCTCATGTTTGGCACCAGTGAGGGTCCCCTTCAAATCCTCCACTCTTAATTCTGGACAAATTTAAAACTACAACCTATAAACATTTTGAGTCACCGTCTCCCTACCACTAATTTTATTATATAATCTGAATTACAGAATGAATGATGTGGGTGTACATCAACTTCACAGGCTTCTCTTCCTGACTTTTATATATATACATATACGCTTTTACTCCAGCCCTTCTGGTTTGCTTGTGAATAACACATCTGCTCTTGTAAAGCGAGCAATGTTTGCTTTTACTCCTGTAACACACACATACTCACGCTGCTTTTAACGTCCTTCAGTTTTGGCAGAATGTCCAAGGTGAAGCCGTCAGCTTGCCCTCGAGAGCGATTACCTCCGTTCATGAAGTTGCCAAAAGCCAGGACCAGGCCAAGCACCTGCAATACACACTTACCACTCTGGAGCGTCTGGTACACACACACACACACACACACACACGTACAAATGCACAGAAAGGAGATGAAGATGTGAAGGTTAAAGTGAGTGACAGAAAATAAAATGAAATAAGAAGAATGCCAGTGGCTCACCTTGCACACTCTCTGAAGGATTTCTATTTTGCGGAGAATTGAGGTGATACATTCGTGGAAAGTCGACTGGAACAGGATGCAGAATACCCGTTCAGAGAAATTGGGGATTTGTGATAACTGGAACAGAAACCTGATGAAGGGACAAGAGACCGGTCACCTTAACACATCTTTAGTGACAGTAAGTGAGGTGAATTGGTTCAGGGTTTAGCTCTTACTGTTCTGGCTTGTCCAGCGGCTTCGCATCCTCCTTGTCTTTGGCTGATTTCATGTGCTTTTTAATGCCCTCCATCTCGTCGTCTTGAGCTCGCTGTCAAATAAAAATATTTATTTCACGCATGTAGGCAGGTGAAACCCAAGAGTAGAGAATATCAAAAATATATTAATGAATATTGTAATAATCTCACAGTTGACAAAATCTTCTTTTACTGCTGTCAAAACCTAAGACCTTTGATACATTGCCTTGAGACAAAGGTGATGAACACAACCACATTGAAAATTTGGCTTTTTAATCATTTATTGAATAAAAACATCAATACATTTAATTTTCTTCTGTCCATCATTTTGACATTGATTATTTTTTTACAACTCTTCTGTGCAAAATTTCTTCAGTTGCAAGATGTTTAAGAGTTTTCCTGCATGCAGCCTGTTTTAAATCTCCCTACAACATCTCAATTAGATTCAAATCTAAGTTTTGAATATAATCCTCCATTTCTTCTTGGTGGATTTGTATTATTACCCTGTTGACGTCCGCTTCCGGTTCAACTCCAACTTCCAGGACAGACAGCATCACATTATTCCCAGAACATGATGCAGAATTTATACCACCATGCTTCACAGTTGGTATGAAGTTCTTGAAGCACATTATCCAACGTATCATGGTCATTATCTGTTGGTTTATTAGCAAACTGTACTTTCCGACTTTTTTCGTTTTGGACAGCAAAGGCTTTTTCCCTGCACGCCTCTCATGCAGTTCAATTTTGTGCAATCAATTTTCTGATTGCAGATACATGCACAGACATGATGCCAACAGTTCCATGACTTATCTGCAGATGATGTCATGATTTTTTTTTTGAATCCCTGGAGACTTTGGCCGAATTTTCTTGAGTGATTCGCAATCTTTGCCACAACAGGGTTTTTTTTTTCCCCCTCAGAGTCTTAGATTCTCCATATATTTGGCAGGAGATTTCAGAGGTTTAAATAAGACAAACTCTCCATCTGTCACCCCCTACAGGAAGTTTCAAAGAAGTGATGAATGAATGAGTGCACGTATGCGACTAATGTGCTTTTTCAGTGTCAATTTTTTTGGAGTATTTCACCTTTACCTGTGGGCAGTGTTTCAAAGACGACCAAATATATTGTTGTTCAAATTAGCTTAAAAAAACCTTCCAGCTATTTCCACTAGATGTACTTTTTGCAGATGACTGTAGATATATACTATCCATGCGATTACCAGTATATACCATTGGTGATCTAAATAATAGAAGAGTATGCAAATGAATGACCCTCAGTTTACAGTTGATGATGCAACATGATAGATACCATTTATCAGCTGCTGTTTTCAAGGTAAATTTTGGCAACATGAAAGAGAAATCCTCAAACATCGTTTAGAAAATGAGGAAATTCAAACATGTACAATTCCATGAAACTGGCAACCTCTGATTAAGATCATTGAATGTGATGAAAAGCCCCAGAGCGGCTCCTCTATAGAACTTGAGATAGGTTTATTTTGTCAGCTCAGTTCCCCATTTCTTGATGTCGACAAACTTTATCTCAAGCGTAAAAGAATTCTCAAATTATGTTTTGTACATAAACTCAACCATATGCCAGCCTATACTGTATAAATCTCACAAATGCTAAAGAGTTGCTTTGAGCCAGGCTACATTCCTGACTATTATCTTGCTGCCAGGCTCTGGACCACAGTTTTATACAAGGTGGTTTAAAAAAAGCAAGCCAGAAATGCCCCTTCGTTTCACAAGAGGCAAAGACAATAGATGTTAATGTGTCTGACGCAGACGGGCAAAACAATAAAACCATCCCCAGGAAGAAAATGTAAACTCTTTCAGTCCCTCCAGAGCCCATAGACCCCCAAAGTCTGAATCTCAGCAGTCTGGCCTCTCCTTCTGTTTCTCTCCATCCTCCTCTCTGAGTTTTGGCCTGGGCATGGATCCTTGGAAAACATCAAACACCAGCATCAAACGCAGTGAGGGCCCGATTAGTATTCTACACACCGCTGCCTTCTGTCGACGAGGGCAAGCTCTCCTTCGCCTTCTCTCGAGATGTTTTCAAGTGTAAATATATTTAACACAAAGCAGATCCTTTTCAAAGGGCAGCAGTGGAGCCCAGCAGTGTTTGGTGTAATTGGGGACAAGTAGGCATTAGCGTGTGATCTTTGAATTGCTAGGGCATGTTGCAGTGGTTGTTAGCATGAGAAATACAGTCCCATGTGGAATATCAAATGCAAAGGAGAGTAGGATGATATTTGTGATGCCAGAATTCTAGTGGTATCCAAGTGGTATTCATTAGCCAGGTTTCTAGCACAGGGCTAAACAGAGCCAGACAGGGCTTAATCACTATTTATGTCACTCAATTTTCAACATAACTACATTTATGAGATTCTTTGTACGTTGAGCTGCCAAAGAATAGACCCTAAATGACCAGGTCCATCATGTAATAAGCATGTAAAATAAATCTGGACTTCTCAAAGCCTTTTCGTGTAAAAACGTGCTATGAGGTGATCATTTGTAGTGTAAACGTTCGTAGGAGGGTATATGGCTCCAACTGACCTCTGTGACATTTAGCCACTGCCAGCTGAAAGGAGTCTGAACTTCAGACAACCAGTCTGGGTCCAGATTATGGCTTGTGATATTAGAAGGGAGGGAGCAGTGTCCCACTATCACTGTGACCCCTTTAATGGCGGTGGCTTATTGTTCAAAGAACAGGAGTGGCTGTAATCCGCAGCTCATAGACTGAGCGACTCTGTCCCTCCCTCTGTGTGTTTCTGTCTCTGTGTGCACGCTGTACAGTACGTGCACATATTGTGTGGGTCAACATGTTTGTTTGTGAGCATGTTTGTGCGACTGAGAGGAAAAGAGAGTGAGTGAGAGCGGCGTGTGATCTAGCTCCTAGCACAGTGAGTGAGGGTGTAACCATTAGAAGCCCCTCACATTCCTCAAGACAGGCTGACTGTGCTGCCAACTGTGGTTTAGGGGGCTGGAGACCCACAGACAGGATGGAGTCTCGCAATACAAAAGAGAAACAATTTGGCTCCTCGACTCAATAACATAGCCTTAGGCCATAAGGGGGAGAAGGAGAGGGAGAGAGGGCTTGAAGTCTCGGGGTGAGTGGAGAGGTTAGAAGACTTTTGATCCTAAGTTATGACACATTGGTTCATAACTACAGCTTGTCTCGAGCCACAGTCTCATTCCCATGATCAACATTATTAATATGCCTCTGGCAGCCAAAGGTCTAGGCCTCTCCTGTGTAGTTGTGCCAAAAAGCAATTCACAGGAATTTCACAGCATCTTAAAACTGTATCGCAGTTGAAATGTGGAAAACATACTCATTTTCATGTTCCATAATTTAGTGACCTGACGCCGAACGGGTCCTGAACCATTTCCACTGGGCGGGGGAGACTTCCTATCAGTCAAGGTTGATGAATATGTATTTACTGTATACAAGGAGCCCTTGATCGCCAAAATGGAGACATATTGGAAAGTACTGATGACAGCTCTGTAATTCTTTGCTAATATTATACGATACAATGCGGTCATTTCGCTTGGCAGAGCTCAGTGTAGTTTTGTCTTTTTCAAAACCACACCAGCACTTTCAAGAGAGGCTGTGTGACACAAACGCTCGAGTTTCTCAACCATTATTTCCTTTTGCACAGGGGCATTACAAAAGTGGAGTCAATCAGATCCAGTGTGTAGAAAACATGTTTACTACGTAAAAGTGTTGGTCCTCTTCCAGGCCGGCAGACAGACCTACACATGACTGAGTCTGTCGCCAAACAGCACACATACCAGTACGGTTTGTGGCTCGCCTGTTTGTTTTAGTATCTAATGCACACTTCCTTAGTTCACCCTTTCAAGTGGAGCGTGGAATAAGCTCTCCACATAGAGAAACGTGTTCACACTGAAGTGGCATCTCTGATTGACAGTGCAAATGCTGCTTTATATTACAGACACACCAGTGTAATTAAAAAAGTGCATATTTCCCACCTACCCTGTATACAGCAGTTCAGCTTTTGATAATCTTGGAAAGGTATCTTTTGATGGATAGCATTTGGTGTTTTGTGGTTTACGCTCTGTCAAGTGCCAAATAAAACAACACCAACATCTGATGAATATTTTGTTGAGATCACTGCTTGTTGAGTCTTCTTAGGTTTCATTCTATAATAAAATGATTGCCTGTTATTCCTATATAGCATGAAATGTCTAACCATAAATCATTCTATTTGTCACAAGCAAACTGTTCCAAAATAATACTTTTACTGCAAACCACAGAGGAAAAGAAAAAACAGACTGTAAGGTTTTCCCAGACTGAAAGCTGCACTCAAGATAGTCCTGAGCTGTCAGTGGTGTTACTTTGTATAATTATACTGGGTTTTTGTTGCTCAACACTGTGTATTTATGTGATTCTGTATTGGCAGGAGAGTGCAGAAATGTATTTCAGTTGGGGATATTGTCTTTTCGCTGGTCTATTGACTTTACTGAAACCACTGTCCACATGATCCTTGATCATCCTCCTTTTAAAGTCAAGAAGTTAAAAAATGTTCCCATATTACTGCTGTGACCATAAAGACACGACTCTAATTCCAAGAAGCACTGGAGCATGTTGTTATACTCACATTTTCATAAAGGGCTTGCAGAGTCTCCAGATCGACAACAGTGTTATCCATATTTAGGACGGCTGTGGGTGGAAGGAGAGGGCGACATGGTTAATGTTAATGTGAACACGAAAGCATGTCATGACATTTCTTTACTTTCAAGGAACACCATCAACAAGTCAGAAATCAAACCAGCACAAACACACCTCAACGCTCATAACCTCTGGACTGTAACATTTTCTTTGGCTGAAACAACAATCACCACCAACAACAGCAGTTTTCAGATCTGGGTTTCCTGCCATGACGATGGCATGAAACAAAGGCAAAATTCTTTTCAGGCCCAAGTTTCATGTGCTGTATGCTCTGAGTTACATAGTTATCAGCTCTCATCACGATAGCATGCAAGGGGCCACAAACTAAAACATAAATACGGAGGTCTTAGAAATCTGTCAAAGGTACAAAGATCTGTGTTTGAACTCCTGTGTTTGAATTCCTGGTGTCGCCTTTTTGTCTCGGTGCGAGGACCTGGCGCCCGTGAGCATTAATCCTTTGAAAGTAAATGTTTAAAGACAAACAGAGCCCGGGGGTCTGTGGTGTTGAGGCTGAGGTGTTGCTGTATGCACAATCACCCAGTGAAGCACTCGACACCTATATATGTATTTCACCATGCCGAGGGTGTCCAAATTACTCATGTTGTTTTGATCTGTTCATTTGCTGCTGAGGTACAGGGGCCGGGGAGCTAGAGTCAGAGAAGCTGAAGACACTTTGAAGAACTGGACTTTGACTACGACTGGACTTTTTATAAAGCTTTTAACAACACAAGAAACAAGATTAAAGGAAATCACAACAAAAACAAAATTACAGAAGGGACAAGTACATGGAAAAAAGCCTCAAGTGACTGCTGGACGGATCCAGCCAGTTCTAATGTTTTATCTTTGATATTGCTTTCTCTCTGTTTATGTAATTCTCTTGCCTTTTTAATCTCTTTATTTTTGTGCCATAAGTGCAAACCCACTCCTTTTTTCCTAGCACTCTCTGACCTCTTCATACACTATTCTCTTCCAAAGCCACCACAGAAATAACTTCCTCCTCTCTGACTCTCCCTTTTTCTGCCCCCCCCCGCCCCTCTTTTTTTTTTATAACCATTTGGTTTTCATTACTATCAGAACCAGAGTCTGTCTGGATGCTTTGATTGGAGACTGGTTTTACAAAGACATGGGAGAAAGCCGTATCATCGCTGTGACACGGACCTCTTATGACCATAAGCCAGACCCATCTGCCTGCGTCTATCCCCGGCTACCACATTCGACCCCAGCACGGCGCCGGTAACCACCATCTAATACTGTGACTGGCGCTCCAAAGCCTCACAGGAAGCAGACACTGCACGGATGTGTCCTATGAAACACGCAGAGTGTTGGCCAAGTCTGACAACAAACAACAACAGCTGTGAGGAAAAGAAAAATGTGTTGACTTCTCACTGAGCAACTGGGCCGTCACAAAACCGACGCGATCTGAATCAATGATTCAGAAGTTGTTTTTCTCCAAGTCAGAGATATCAAGAGTGACGAAGGCGTCACTACTCATCTTCTTCGTCACGGAATTGAGAGGAAATAAAACTGATTCACTACACAGAAAGGGACAATTACCCAGTTTTGATGAATGAATCTTTCTACTTTGGTAAACAAATTGTGCTTTGATTCTTTAATCATCTTAATCCTCTAATGACACAAGGGAACATGAGCTCATTTCAGGAATGGGAAAACAATAGCACTACTACCATACACTCTTTGAGTTTTGTGAAATAATGAGTATTTTAAGCCTATAATTATTCATGTCTGAACATCCTTAAATTAAAATGTATGACTAAGTAAATAAACACTTTCGAGGGTGTTTTTTTTGTTTTATTTGTGCAAGACGGCGGGCAACCACACTGTATTGAGAAGTGCTTCACCAAACCACTGACATATCTTCTCTCTGATCTTCACTCTTTGTGATATACTGAACTTTCCAATCAGTGCTAATTATGCACGACTGCAAAACTGTCCTAACATAGGAGATGAATGACAGTGCTGATGAGTGTGGCCCTCGCTTGCCCTCCCAGGCTGACCTGAGATGGATGCACCAGAAACTTTAGCATTTAGCTCCATCAGATGCATTCAAGATTCTACATGTACTGAAATTTCCTCATAGAGTTTATCACTTCAGTTTTTCTGGTTTCTGTGGCACACGTTTATTTTCATGTAACCTACCCAGTTGTCATGTGCACTGAGATTAAGGTTTGAAGTCATAATAAATGCTCGACTGAAAGAGGTATTGAATAGGATGGGGGAGATGAGGACAAGTGTTTAGACACATGGATGAGCGAAGACTGGAGAGCAATCAGAGAGTAACTAAAACAGGAAGACAGTCCGTTCCCATCAACATCTCCGGAATGACTTCACTTTAACAAAGCCGTTTAGACAAGATGGTGACAACTCATCAGAGAAAGACAGAGAGAGCCGCAGAGAAACACGATGTGGTTGTTAGATGGGGAGAGATTATGCAAAATGAGAGCAAAGAAAAACAGCGGGGAGGAGAGGAACAAAAGAAAAACATTTCACATGCCTTGCAACATTATGACTTGCGATAAAGCTAAACTACTAGAGGGAGCTTTGGCAGTGACCTTAGCCAGGACTGAATGTTACTCACTGCTCTGAGAACATGATGTATTTTCTGAACTGGTATAGCTGCACTCAGAAGACACACAAAAACAAACTCACAATGCAGGGGTGTTCATTTGCATTGTGTGTGCAGAAATGTGGTTTCAGGGGGGAATTTAATGCCATTGTTCACAGTATGATTGCATGCGTTTGATGAAAATCGACTTTTGTTTGTTATGAGTCAGGGCCTCCACTACACACCTGGGGAAGACTGTTTATTCTCTATTAAAGGAGGAGGAAATCATGCTTGTTGTGTTCAGATGAAAGGCTGCAATCAGGCACAGTGGTCTTTTAAACTTTAGGTTTAAACATCAGGACCATGTGGTGTTCTCTGCTACTGAGGTAAATGGTTTAGCAAATTCAACATTCAAACCCGAGGTAGAGCTGAAGCTGATGGGTCAGAAATATAGTATTGGACAAATGCAAATTTTGACTTAATGATGGCACTAGATGAAAAGTCTGAAGCTAGTATAACTCATCATACAAGGGAAATTAATGTGTGCACCAAATTTCATGAAAATACAGGGTTTGGGGTCACCCTATCAAACCAATGGTTTTCCAGTGACAACAATGACCATGTACCGACTGAGGTATCTACCCAGCTTGTTCTACATGCTTTACTCTGATTACTTATGTTTCAGACTTGACGGGAAACACTTGTGTCTCTCCCACTGTCAGACACAGGAGAGGCAGAGGTATGGTTGGGGGACATTTTGCTGCTTCAGAGACATTTACCCAGTATAACTTTATGTTGTGGTTGCTGTTTATGTTCAGTTGTAGTTTACATGTTTTGTGATGCTTGTTTTTGGTAAAATTGGTAAAATTGTTTTTTGGAGGGTAACCCCAAACTTTTTAATGGTAGTGTAGATCTAAAGGTTGAGACATTTCAATCAAGACAACAAATCAACAAATGTCAGCCTCATGGTGACATCAGAGAATCACCAAAGTTATTGGGATGAATCCTCAGGATACAATAAACATTGATAAAATAGTATCCATCCAGTAGTAGTTAAGCAGTCCAATGTCGTCGACTAAATGCAATAAATAAATAAATGACATTGGCATCCTACAATCAAGGCCACACAGTGACACGCTGAATGCCACAACTATATTCTCTAAGTACGTCTTGTAAAATGTTGGTATGCATTGGTGTATATATATCTGTCCTTTATATAATGCACTCTCCTTCCTGCGCTGCACATATCCATTTACCACTTATTCCATGCTGAGGATTATAATAGTGCTATCAGTCCCACCTGCATGGCAGAACGCAGGTCAGAACAGCTACACTGTGCGCCGCTACAATAAACTGTTTCCACAATTGTCCCATTTCCAATTTACCAAACACAATATTATCTCAAAGGGCTGTAATTCTTTAGAGGAGAAAATTCATATTCCTGACCACATGATCACACTTACCATTATGGATGTCCTTCATATCCAGATGAATGCTAGACATCAGGATGCCCACAGCCTGCGAACGTTTGTTGTTCAACAGCTTTACCACCTAAGAGTAGATAATGATACAAAGAGATGGGAGCAGTAGGGTTATTCCAGGGCAGAGGAAAATGTTCACAATCCATAAACCATGACATGCCCGCAGACAAAACATTTAATATCTGTCTGAAGAAACATCTGTCCCTTTTGTTTTCTTCTGTGGGCGGAAAACTCCAGATATTTACCCACAAATATTAGAAAAACTATAATGCAGTGTTATGGTGATTAATATTTTTCCCTATTCCTCCAACTCTCCACATCCATCATCTTTCAGTCAGGTGATTAAAAACGTACAGATGTGCGAGACAACAAGAAGCTTATTTTGTTACACAGATCACAATCACATGGTGAACGTGATTAAACTTACAGACACTCATACAGATTTTGTTTATATTTCATGTAATTGTACGAACAGAGAGTTTTTTTTCCAAAATGGAAATAAATCCATCAAAAGTGATAATGATTAAGTGCAGCCAGCGAATTGGATGGAGATTAAAACCTCTCAAAAAGCTGCAAATGCAAACTGAATAATACCAGCTTGCACTTGTCAAACAGCCAGGAGTTGAATATCAAGCCAGTGTTGTTATTATGCATGAAAAACAGCATCCAAGGGAACCATTATGAACCGCAGCTCGCCTGAGTAAGCAGAAGTGTGTGCCTGGTTGCAAAGTGTTGAAGGGACAGGACAGGAAACCCGTAGCCTACTGTGATCCAGACAGAACGCTTCCATCTAAACCAGATCATACAGACCACAGACCTCTTAAACACACAGGAAGTTATATCACCAGGCCCCGACTGTCTGTTTTCCCCCGGCCCAACCACAGCTTTAAGGGACAGGCCGATCGAGATATGATGCCATGTGACTTCCACGGAGAGCTTGTGATAGCTGTTGTCGGGTAGCTGCTCAAAAACAAGCCATTCGTCATGTGTTATCAGCGGGCCTGACACAAATGTACAAATAAGTAAGTTATATTAGACAGAGGATCACTTTACCACTTTTCTAAAACATAAATCTATGATAAAAAAAATATTCCCTTGAAGTATATCAGTAGTATTATTCCACAATGAGACACAGCTGGAGCCGTAAACCACTGCATTTATTGAAATTATTTTCGTGACTAACATTTTCAACAAAATAACATTTTTTTTCAACAATATCATGGGAGCCATGTGTTTAGGTTTTTTGGCTTAAAGAAATCCGTTAAGTCACATTAATTACATCTTGATCCTTTGATTCATTTATCATTTCAGGGTCGGCCAATGTGGGCTCTCACCAATCCCATACAGCTCGCAATCACATGTGAAATAATTCCCGGTGGTATAACTTGTTCTCTCAAAAGAAGCTGAAAGAGATCAGGAATAAAATGAACAAAAAGTGACGAAAATTATTATCTGATGTCTCTGTTTTTTAACTTTGGGATCAAGCACTGCAGCAAACTAAAACTAATATTCAGAGTTGATGTGCTGTTTGCTCGTGTCAAAACACACTGCCTTATATCTGTAGCATTTAATACATTTTCAGTGAAACTACTTCTTGCAAGAGACCTGAATATATCTTGAATAGGCACATTTTATTGCTCAGCAGTCTGAACTGAGCAGTGGAGGAGAAGGGAGGACAAACAATTATGCAGCACCCACCTACAACCAGCCATAATGTTTCTAGATTGGAAAACATTTTGACAAAGAATAATAGGAGCGATTTTATTACTGTGGCTGAAATGAGGCCAAGGTGCTGTGTGAAGTGAAAGGACAGGTGCATGCCCTTACTGTAGTTTAGCTACTGGTTTGCCCTTTTTTAACAAGACGGTCAAGCAAGTGGAGCTGTGGCAGTAGATATGACGCACAGCTCACAGCTAAGGTCAAGCCCTTACAATATTACATAGAGGAACTCAACAATTCTCCCTTGAGCAAGCACTTGGCGACAGTGTGGAGAGAGAAAAAAAAAAAAAAACCTCCCTTTCAACAGGATGAAATCTCAGGCAGAACAAGACTCAGGGTGGACAGCCATCTGCCTTGATTGGTTGGGGTGAGAAGTGACGTATTTTTGGATTCAGTGTGACTTACAGCTTCCAAAGACATCACAATCTGTCTCTGATGTCCTTCATGAACACTTGTCCAGAAATGTGCCTGAACACCCCTCTAGACCCTGCCTGAGAATCACTACATATTTAAGTTTTGTTATGTCTTAATAATCCATTGATTGGTGTCTGTGCATCCATGGGGACAGCACAAATATGAAATGCTAATAAACACTTTCATCAATTTAATTTCAATTATTAAATTTAAATGAATACACACTAAGAAATGCTGGGTGATTTATACCCAGACCTGGTTAAATACTGGACTAACTACATGCTGGGTTTTTACTCATCATTCTTATCCAGTATTTCAATGTTTGCACCTCACACTTTACCCACTGGGAAAATCAAACCATCTTTCTGAGTTCAATTAAACCACCATGCAGTTCAGGGGTGGGCAATCCTGGTCCTCAAGGGCCACTATCCTGCATGCTTTAGATGTTTCTCTCTTCCAACACACCTGATTCAAATCATCAGGATTGTTAGCAGGCTTCTGCAGAGCTTGATGATGAGCTGGTCATTTGAATCAGGTGTGTTGGAAGAGGGACACATCGAAAACATGCAGGATTGTGGCTCTCCAGGACCAGGGTTGAGGAGCCCTGGTGTAGAATGATCTCACCGTCTCCATTAATTAGCAAATTTAACTGTAAATTGTGTAATTTCAAAAATTATAAACCCTAAATATAAGTGACAAAAGACCACAGAAGAAAAGCTGCATTGTACATTAAATGTGGTTTTTAAATAATATGGAATTTAGTAATGAGGAAGAAAATGTAGATATAATTTAGAGAATTTCTAACAAGGAATCTGAATCTTTTAAAATAAAATAAAAACATTTCAGATACAAATTAATATTATAAAAGAGTAGTTTCATATCAACCTCTGAACATTCCTGAGGAGGATCTTCAAATAATGATTTGCAGGATGTCTTTAAGTTTTCTGATCATTAACTGAATATTTTTAGGATTGTGGACAGTTCCTCAAACAAAACTATGACCATTTTTCACTATTTTATAACATTTCATTAACTAAAATATTGAATCATAAGCTAGAAAGGAATCAGAGGATTATTCACTAATAAAAACAACTGACAGGTGTAGGTGTAAAAAGAAATCTGTATACTGCTATTCATCACCTTCAGTCTTAAATGCTGTGATCCAGCAGTATATTCACTGTGTCACTATGCCTCCATCTAAAAAGGGCAGCAGTGATACCGCTCCCCTCTCAAGCCTTTCTACCGAGAGACAGAAGGGTTAACACTTAGCACTGGGTGATGGTAGTACTTCTTCACATCTAATACTTATGTCAGCTGAGGCCTGTCGACTGGACAAGTACTGACGTCAAAGCTGTTCTCTGGTGACAGCTCTGAGGAGGACGCTTGTCCCCTCTCATCAGCAAAACACTTGAACTCACAGCACACACGGAGATGGGAATAGCTGCAAGGAGTAGGAGGTGTGAGATCAATCGTCTTGAGGTGGTTCCTCATGAGCTGGAAACGTCTATGGCTGCCTTCGAACTGGGGATCAGTCACAGTTATATTATCCATTATCTTCAAGCCCCATTGTTGTGTTGGAGGACATCCACAGTAGTGTCATGCAGTGGTGATGGGGGGAATTCAACCCACTCCTAACTCAATCTGTCTCCGACAAGTTGGCAAAACAACCACAACATGAGCTGCTTCAGTAGATGGATTCAGAGCTTTGTCAATCAGAACATCACATCAGCAAAGTCTGTTTCAACAGAGAACACTGATTCTGGTCTTTTACCATCTCCCTTTGATCTATACGATCAAACAAACAGCACTATATCTAAGCTGGCAGGTGGACTGTGGACACCTGCAGGTGACAGTGTGAGTGTGTCTGATGGCGTCTATTTTTGAAGTCTGCGTGACAAAGAGTTTCTTTATGAAATGTGATTTCCTTGGAAAGGCTAAATTCACTTAGCTTATCTGCTATTTCCCATTGTTATTGACTTTTGTGCTCAGTTGGATCTAATCTGAATTGCTGGTGTTTTGAATGATGAAAGTGCCAAATACTGTGTATTCAGCTTTATCTGTTTAACATGGAGCAAGTTTAACATCTACCGTCTTATATATATACCGTATTTTCCGGACTATTGAGCACCTGTCTATAAGCCGCTATAAAATTTATTCAAACAGTTTCATGTGGTCCACTCTGACTGGGTCTGATGTGACGACGCTAAATGTATCGGCGGCACGGAGCTTGCTAGCTTGTTAAACGCCAACGAGCTTCGTGCCGCCGATACATGGGAAACACCGGTGTTTAAGTTCAAAGCGTCGGAAAAAAGTAGCGGCTTATATTCTGGAAAATACGGTAGTCTGGAGGTAATACCTTTCTGTCTTATTTTAAAAAAGAAATATCATCCAGATCGGTTGAAGTTTTTTCATAATGCTGCAAACAGATGGATGAACAAATGAAACAGCTCAGGTAAAACATACCCCCCCCGGTGGAGGTAATAAAGTCCTGCCACTAATACAGATCACCTTCAAACAGAGGCCTGTCACCTCTGCAGCTCAGTCAAATAAAGGTTGCCACTCATGAAGAAAATATGTCCGTATGTAGGTGTCTGTTCACTGAAAACTGCATTAAAGTGGTACTTTCCAAATACCCAAATGTTCACCAACCTCAGGGGGAAACTGTCACTGTCTACCTTGACTGTCTCTACTGCCGCATGTCTCTGGATTTAGCCTCTAAATCCTGTGGAGATTAGATTGGAGTAGATGAGAGTAAGAAGGAAATAATGAACACAATCAGAGGAGGAGCTCAGGCTGTCCACCGTGTTCATCTGATGCACACTGAAGTACACAAATGAGAGATCAGAGTTAATCCTGTTAGCCCTGCTTTGACAGTGAGGGTTCATTAAAAAGGCAAAAAAGAATCATGGCTAACCTTTTTATATAGAGCCAGTACAAGAGGATAAAACAAGATTTCTCCTGGGTTTTCACTGGACTTTTTTCAGTCACTGTGGACACTGTTTCCAGCTTGCTAAACAATGTTTGTTTCAGGAACAAAAGCAAAAACAAGTATAGTTGTTAACAGAGATGTAAAAATACAAACTATCAATACACAGTTTCTCATTTTTTATCTGCAAATAGAAACTAAGCACCAATGTTGGTGACCTTTGGAAATCCTCATCTGTTACTATGGGCAAATGTTATAAGAGAGCAGTGTTGGCATTTCACCACAAGAGGGCAACACTGTTCATTCTAGGGCGTTAGTACAACTGCTTGATGGAGGTTTGTGCTTTCTTAGTTGTTGCAAAAGCTTAACAAATTAATCGAGTATTCTATCTATTTGTTACTTTTAACTAACAATGTAACCAATTGTTGTGTGTTTCAACCGTTGGCAGCTCTTTACATCTTTGCTACCTAGTTTTAAAGTGTTCATCACAGTAACATTCAAACTATTTTTTTAATTGAATCATAATAATTTTATTGTGTTTAAATTACTGGAGCTCATCACTGCATGTCCTCCTTGAAAACTAAAATTTTTCCCTAAATCCACATGTCCTCCTGGTTGGGAATCATTGATCTAAGGCCCCTAAATACAAACACCAGCATGTTCTGACTCTTCCTCTTTGACAGTGTTGTCAGTGTGCTCTGTGACATTTTGGACATTGTGTTTGTTGACATTACTGATCCTGGGAGTCTGTCTGTGGCCCCTCCGGCTGATCATCTTTTCACTTCACAAAGGTCAGGAAAAAAAAAAAGAGGCTTTTCGTGATCAGTTATTCTGAGCCATCTCTCGGCCGAATCGTGACATCAGATTTAGGGCACGGTGGTCACATGATCTGACTTAGCAACGATTTGAAAAGTCAAAAATATCACCTGCTTTCATCCTAAAAATACATGTTGCTGGCTTCAGTCATCTATAGTGTTTCCTGTACGGCCAGGCATAGATAATTAATTTAAACAATAATCAATTCTACACCTTGGGGCCCATTAACATGCAGCGGTAGTGTACCTGCTTTCCCTGTTAATTAACTGTCACATACATAGACTGCTCATAAGAAATGGGTGCAGTTACCGTGACATCACCAGTTGGTTTGTGGAGTTGGTTTTTAGCCATATTTGGAGATGAAGGTGAGGTGAGATGGAGGTGGGTCTGACCCATGAACCCAACAACACTGCCCGATGTGTATGAAGCTTGAGTTCACCAGTGAATGAGCCTCCAATCCACCTGTAAATCATTGGAGACTGGACCTGTCAATCAAACTGACCTCGCCCTAAATCTTCCACTTTTTGAAGCCTAATATCTGCTTCATTATGACTGATTTTCAGATGGACAATCAGATCACTGAGAAGAAGAGTCGAATTTATCTAATGACACCAGAATGACTTGTGGAGAAAATAAATAGACTGAGTTTTTCAGGACCGAAAATGACTATTTTTGAATTGAAGTCTGTTGCAGCCGGAGTTTTTTGGAGCCATCATCTAGTGGCCGTCAGTGATATTGCACGTATTTGCATTTCTGCATTGACTTCACTTTTTAGACCTGATGGCTACATACATCTTTTATATGGAGTCACATAAAAAAAATCCCACAACACATCTGTGTTTTAATTGCCTTCAGGATGTATATAAGTTTCTTTTCTCAACATTGTCTAGTCATTATTTCCGTCACTGTTCTTCACCTCCTCATTAAACCCTGAGCATAAGACAAACATGATCTAACTCTAACTCTAGCAAAGAATGAGAGTATATATAATAAACTCTGTCAGGAATCCTAATAAATTTGAATTATTTAAGTAAATTAGTTTCCAACAAGTGATCGCCCAATCTGTTGCAACATAAAAGACGCATAATAAAACTTCAGAAACCTAAAGGCAGAATATTAAAAATCCAGATAAGCAGCGTTATTTATTTCCAGCTACAGATTGTGCGAAAACACTTTTAGTCAACTCTTGATGAACTCGGCTTGTCTGGTCCTCAGTAACACGAGCAGATGGCGATGATGGAGCTGACTCTGTCTCTATGGCTTCTTCTCAAACTAAAACCTCTCATGTTTAATTTGAGATAACTTTTATATTTTGATCTATAATATAAGTCATTGACACTTTCTTTACTCTATTTGTCACCTTATATGGGAACAATTGTGAGGTCTTTGTGAAGCCTCATCAGCACAAATTACCACATTTGCTGCTGAACAAAGGTTGTCCACCTATTGCAGGAATGGCTACTACTACTAGCATCACAAGCTCTATTATTTTAGATGCACGAAATTTAGCACAATCTGAGTGTCACTGTGTAGAACCTGATGATGTCTTATTGTGAGGTCCCACATTGTTCCACCTCCATCTTCCAGGTGTGTTTGAGAACCTACAGATGTTCAGGTGTCAGAAACCTTTCCACCTATAAACTGTCAAACATGTCATCACCTACAACACGTGGAGGAGAAATAACCTGTCCAATGATGGAGTTGTTAAACTGTAGCTCGGAGCTTCATGGAAGATACAGCGTCATTGATACTGTTCCACATTGTGGCAGTTTTATTGCTAACATTAGCTAGCTACTTGCATGCCGATGCAAAAGATGTAATCTCAGTACCCTCACCAACAGTCAGCTATTGTCTGTAACAGTCAGCTAATGTTAGTCAGCTAGTATCGCTAGCAGTTGGCTAATATAAGTAACAGTTGGCCAGTGTCTGTAACAGTTGGGTACTGCTGGTAAGAGTTGGCTAGTACCGTTAACACTCAGCTAGTGCCGGTAACACTCAGCCACTGTCGGTAACACTCGGCTAGTGTCGGTAACACTTGGCTAGTGTCGGTAACAGTCAGTCACTGTCGGTAACACTCGGCTAGTGTCGGTAACACTTGGCTAGTGTCGGTAACAGTCAGCCACTGTCGGTAACACTCGGCTAGTGTCGGTAACACTTGGCTAGTGTCGGTAACAGTCAGTCACTGTCGGTAACACTCGGCTAGTGCTGGTAAATTTTGGCTAGTATCGGTAACACTCAGCTAGTTTTGGTAACAGTTGGCTAGTGCTGGTACCAGTCAGCTGATATTGGTAACAGTCAGCTAGTGTCGGTAACAGTTGGCTAGTTTTTGTAACAGTCAGTTATTACCAGCCAGTTAGCTGAAATCACTGACTAATAGCCTGATTGTGGCCAACAGCGCTGTAGCTCCACTAAAATCAAGCTGCTGCCACTTTAGTGTTAGAACATAAAAGTATGTCTTCAAATCCAGGGTTTGGTTGGTCTGTTTTAGACTACTCTACAAACATGGCAGCACAAAGATGGCAGCACAAAGATGGCGGTCTCTGTGAAAAAGGATGTGCTCTCTACATAGACATAAAGGTACCACTCTAAAGTAACTGTTCTCCAGCTGATTAAAGCAGCCTGGATTCCCACAATAATAAAATGTCCACCGCCTCAGGTGGTGTGGAGGACTCGTTCAGGACTGTTACAGCTGGTTTTTTATAGGCTACGTGTCATTAATGGTTGGTTTGTACCTGACGGGTGATTGATCACCGTGTCATGTCAACGAGAGCCCGTATAATCACCATCTGCTGTCCCGACATAGAAGCGGCACTTTATTTATAACGAGCCACTCTGAAATATTTATCTGATGCTCCTGAACTCTGAATGTCACGAACCGTAGAGAGGCCTCGTCACCGTGGAATCCACGCCGCCACCGCCGCTGCCTCCCGGTCGGAGGTAAAAGCAGAACGAGAGCGATAATCTGCCCCGAAGCTGCACACCATTTACCCACAAATGAATTTGTCAGAACTGACTGATTTTATTGATAGCTGGGGTGATGAAGAGGAGGTTTATTGAATGTGAATGTGAGGAGGATGAAGAAGAAGAAGAAGGAGAGCGGCGGCGCTGTCAGAAAGAAAGGAGACGTTAGTGGCTTTGACAGCTCGGCGACAGAGAGCAATGTGCAGAAAGAGACTGAGGGAAACAGACACGAGCGGAGCTGACAGCCCGCAATCAGTTTCAGTGTGAAGCAGAGAGCATGCTGGGAGCTGCGGCGACGCCCAGACACAACTCTGTCAACATGGACAAAACACAAGTCTGTCAACACACGCAACTCTCTAATTTATCTGTCACAGCAAATAGATCAGCTAATTAGCAAGTTTGGTGACAGCGAGTCAACAGGTGCAGGACTTTCACTGTCAGATGTGTTAATAACATTAATACTATTAACACCAACAGTGTCGGTTTCACTAAACACACACACACACACACACACACACACAGTATTATTTACTTTGACACCATAAAATCAGCACAGTGACACAAACACAGGATGTAAACAGGTAGATGGTTAGTGAGACGTATTCATAGACTATGAGGGAGACACCTCATCACGACGTCACCCGGTGGTTTGTGGAGTCACATTTTCAGCCCAGCATGTGGACGCGGCCATGTTGGTTGTTTGGAGCCAGAATTGACCATATTTGGATATGAAGGGGGGAGTGAGGAGGTGGGTCTGACCCTTAAACCTGAGGACACTGTCCAATGTGAATGAGACGGGAGTTCACCACTGAATGAGCCTCCAGACCACCAGAAAATCATCAGAGACCTGATCTGTCAAACTGACCACGCCCCTAAATCTTCCTCTTTTTGAAGCCTAACATCTCCTTAATGATTCTCACATGGATAGATGCTAGAAATGTTTGGATTGTCCTTCATTTGAGGCATCATCATGGCCACATTTTGTCTGTTTGTGGTCATTTTGTGTGTTTTTGTGGTCATTTTGTGTGTTTTTGTGGTTATTTTATATCCATTTGTGTCTCTTTGTGGTAATTTTGTGTCTCTTGTAGTCATGTCAGTTTGTGGTTGTTTTCTGTCTGTGGGGCTCTTTGTAATTAAATTTTTTTTTTTTTTTACTGGTAATTTTGTGTGTTTCTCTATATTATTGTGACCATTTTGTCTGACTTTGCTTTCACTCTGCATCTCTTCGTGGTCGATTCCTACCACTTTGTCGTTTACGTCTCACACACTTATGTCGCGCCCTTGATTGACTTTCCAGCAAGAAATGTTAACAGGTCTTTTAAACAGAGGCTCTGGGCCCTGCAGGGTCCTTCAGACCTGGACCTGGACCTGGTCGTCCCTCCTGGGTGGGGGGGACGTGTCTTTGGGGATGACGGTGCAGAAACACAGCAGAAACGTGTCCAAGAAAGTTTCAGTTTCTTCAAGGTGAAGCTGGCAGTTTGAGTTTGATCCTATTTCCAGGCTCCCGCTCACAGAATGACTGTTTATCTACTTATTTGTGTCGTCCACGTCGGTGCCAGGTGAGCTGGCATTCTTCTACCCGGGCGGCTCAGGCCGGAGGAGGAAGTTTTAAGTTTGCTCGACTTTCCTGTCTCCTACCTCCAGGCAGCCTGGTGTCTGATGTGACTGGTCTATTTCTGGCTTTCAGCGTCCAAGGACACAGCCTGCCTCAGTGTGTGTGTGTGTGTGTGTGTGTGTGTGTCAGTGTTAGAGAAAGGAGGGAGGAGGAAGGTAAAGGTTTGTATGTCTGTGGATCTGCAGGTGATCTGCAGCCGGCTGGATGTCGTCACCTGACATCACCGTCATGTTTTTACTGTTTCCAAACACACGTGTACAGATACACTCCGGTGTCAGTTTATTGGGGATACTTTGCCTCTTTGGAGTCATTTTGTATTATTTTGTGTATAGTTGTGGTCCCTTTGTGCATGTATTGTGCTATTTTTGTCCATTTTGCATCTTTTGCCATCATCTTATGTCTCATTGTGGTCATTTTGCCTCATGTGCATATTTGTGGTCATTTTGTGTCTCGTCGTGATTTTGCATTTGGTGTATTTTTGAGGCCACTTTGTCATTTTTTCAAATGTTTGTGACCAGTTTGGTTCCAGTTGTTGGTTGTTTTTTGTGTCTTTCTATAGAAACTCATCCTGTAGGAGAGTTGAGTCCTAACCTGGGGTAACCCTCGGAGGACCCGTGGTGGTAAAGGTTTGTAAAGGTTGCTGGAAAAGGAGATAAAAAGCATGTCCGAATGAGCGGTCGTCTGCCCTCTGTGGTATTTCACAGCTTTTACTTTCTGTGCTGCTCGTCCTTCTGGTCATTCAGGCTTTTGTTTTAATTTCCACATTCGTGGCTCAGAGGCTGTCGCCATCCACGCAGGGAGCTCTGCGGATAAAGTCGCTTAATCCGTCACCTCTGATAATAGACCCTGTAGGCGATTGTTCGGCTGCATGTAACAGGTGACATTTTCCCTTCAGATGTCTGACTCTTCCTCCCCTCCACCTTGTTTACCTCAGAATACCACAAAAGAAGACGCTCCTGCATCATTAGGGTGCCAGCTAGCCCCGCGATAATTGCTGCTACTTTGAACGAAGCTGTACAGCTAAATGATCAGGTGTGTGTGCAGCGACAGGACGGAGGCGATCGGCCTAACCTTAATCCTCCAGAGGTGGAAACATTAGTCACAACACACCAGGAGCTACTGTGTTTCTCACAAGGAAATGAGAGGGGAGAGAAACAATGCAGTAGATCACAGACACATTCCTCCTTTGTTTGGCTTTGTAGTCGATGTCATGGGGAAAAAGTTTCTGTTTTCAAGTATTTACAAGAATCCTGCTGAACAGGAGCTGCTTTCAGCTCAATTAATGATAAAAACAGCCTGAAACAGACTGTTTATAGAAATGGTCGAATAAAGTGTGGCATCTCACGCTGGTTTGTGGACCCCCTGCAAAGAGATTGGCATTCGAACAAGTTGGTTGTTTGGAATCAGAAGTGACCATATTTGGATATAAAGGATGGATTGAGGAGGCGGGTTTAACCCTTAAACCTGGGATCACTGCCCAATGTGTGTGAGACTCGATTTCAGCACTGCTCTCACTGGAGATCTTGTCAGTTTTGTTAACCACGCCCCGTAATATTCCTCCTTTTGAAGCCTGATATCTACTTAGTTATGAACTTCTTTTCAGATGAACCACCACATCACTGATAAACTGAAATAAAGCCTCAGTCCAAACCGGGTGCACGACTTTAGGAATCGTTCCCCTGCATTTTTTTTTTTAGGTTGGTGGGAGTTGTGGACGTCGCAGAGGTTAAAAAAAAAAGAAGGTGCAAGAACTTCGTAGAGGTCGTACTGAAGTCATGCAGCAGGCACATGGGGGCAGCACTTGCTCCGTGCATTCAGTTTACTTTAGTGTGTCCACCATACTCCAAACTGGCTCTCGCCTCCTTGCACGCACCACATGAGCACCATCATGGTTTCACTGATAGTTTTCTTCCCACTCTTACCAAAACCTGTGAATTTGCAGAGTTTATTGATCGTGATCAACATCCTACATATGTGCTTACAGCTGGTCTATGGTCTCCAAACCTACTCCGTGAGTTTGTTGGTGTTTTTAGCACGTACACAGTCCGTATAAGGACGACGGCCGGTTGGGACCAAGGCTTTGAACAGTCTGGCGTCCATGTTGCTGTTGCTTAGTGTTTTTCTATCATTGGCTGCTCGAGAAAACTGTTGATTCTGCAGCTCCTTCAGTATGAGTACAAACAAATAATGAAGTTTTGAGCAAGTTTAGAGGATGTGATCTGTAACATGTGAAGGTTTTAACAAGGTCGTGTTGATATTTCACCACAAGAGGGCAGCAGTGTTTGGACTCCAGCATCAGTACAGCTGGATTATACCTTGGTGAAGGTTTGTGCTTTCTGGTGTGTTCCTGTGTCCAGTCATTCATGTTATTGTTGAGTTTTTATTTACAGATGCCAAGTGAAAAACATTCATTGTGTTTTCAAGTAATTTCCATCTTGTTTTATTGTAAAAAAAATAAAGAAAGTCTTGACGCTGTAGCTGCTGAGTTTGTTGTGACCGTGCATGGATGTGTTCTGCAGCCCTGTTGGATATTACATTTATCTGTTGCCAGTTTGTTGCAAATACTGTGTGTTTTGAGAGATAATGGCTTATTGGCACAGACTGGAGGATTAGTTTCTCCACCTGTTTATCTTCATCAATGAACTACAGTAATATTCACACAGCTACACTACTGGATATGAGCAAGCGTAAATTCTCCTTTTTGAAGATGTTCTGGAAAGTTTGGATGAAAACTTACAGAGAGGTGACGGAGAGGTTGGGCTGTATGAGGATACAGTATCATTATAGTGGAGCACGGTGAACCCCCAGCTGTGTCTGTCAGGCACAAGTCAGCACCACTGCACTTTGAAATATACCTGGAAGAGCTGGTTCAGCAACTCACACTGTACCTCAGTGTATCTATGACATTATATTGAATACACACTGGTTGTGTGGATAATCATGTTTGCTGTTCTGTAAAGGTACCGTAGTGTTGTCATCTTTCAGCCACTGTCTCTTTGTTTAAACCCATCTGCCTGTTGTTGCATGTGCTTCCTGTAACAGTTTCACAATAAAAGCCCTGGTAATAAATGAAGGCTTTCTGTCCACTGAAACGTTATAGAGGGCTTTTAATTTGAAGCATTTTGTTTGAATTAACCGTAATCTGTCTATAAGTCATGGGCGTAGTCACGGTGACATCATTGGTTAGTTTGTGGACTCGCATTTTGAAGCCTGGTGTTTGGCTTTTTTTTTTTTTTTTTTTTTTTT
>OOFC01005263.1:41321-60867 GCA_900323345.1 Pseudochromis fuscus
AACCCGGGTTTTTTTTTTTTTTTTTTTTTTTTTTTTTTTTGGAGCCAGAAGTGACCATATTTGGATATAAAGGGAGGAGTGAGGAGGTGGGTCTGACCCTTGAACCTGAAGACACTGACCAATGTGTATGAGACTGGAGTTCACTGATGAATGTGCTGCTAAACCACCTGTAAATCACTGGAGACCAGACCTGTCAATCAAACTGACCACGCCCCTAAATCTTCCTCTTCTCTCAGCCTGAGATGTACTGAATGATTAAATGATTTTCAGATGGACCAGATCAGTGAGAGTTGACTTCAGACATCCGAATGACGCAGAAATAAATCCTCTAGTGGCCATCGGTGGTATTACACTTTTTCACCACTGGCTTTACTTTTGAAAGCTGGGAGCCCCATCCATCTTTTAGATTTTGAAAATGAGACTTTCTTCACACTTGTGACTAATTCTTGTCATCAAAGAGAAGGAAATACGAGCCAGCCTCAAACAGAGGCCTGTCGCCCTCTGCACCTACAGCAGTGAAGACCCTCATCGCTGTTGGAGGAAATACTGCATCTATGTTTCACCTGTAGGTTCTAAAGACAATGTAAATCCTTCTTAGAGGGCGTGCACCGCTTCTACCTATAACCTCAACTGGTGCAGCGCCCGCTTGTGTGCAAAGTATAAACAAACAAATTAAAAAATACCTTAAACTACTGAACCTTTCCCATGTGTGTCCCAGTCTGTGCACACTAATACAAGCCAGTAAAAATACTATTTATTTTGTAATAAAAATTCAATTATCAAACAATAATTAGGCTAAATAGACTCAATTCAATCAATAAACTCGATTCAACTTTTGAATTTCCAGCCCACACACACACAGTGTGGGCTCACAACAAAGGTCTTTTCCTCTAGTCGCTGTAGTAGGTGGTAATAAGTCCACAAATAAATACTTAAACAAGGAAACTTCTGGACTCATTAGCCAAAAGAAAAAGGTTTATTCTCGCCACTAACACAGGTACTCTGGAGGTTCAGGGTAGATAAGTCACGGTGCTGTATACACGGAGCACTACATGAATAAAGCTGTTAAAACAGGTTTCATCTGCAAGGCTGAATGTGTGTGTTTTATTCATCGTTTCCAAAAGTCTACTTGGAGGTTAAACTAATTTAAAGTTACTTTACACAACTTTCTACTCAAGCTGTTGTTAATGTTCCTCTTCTCAGGATGACGTCAGCCTTTATAATAACGCTGCACATAGTAAGAACATTAAACCCCAGCTTGTTTGCGTCTCCACCGAGGTCCTCGCCTCGCCGGGATTTCTTCTAATGTGAACCTAAAACAGGCCGAGCTGCAGCGATTACAGCTCGGCATCTGGGGACCCGGGAGGAGATAAATTAAAAAACTCTGCTCGGGCTCCGGAAACCAGCCTCATTAACAGTAAATATAATGTTTGCACTGTAGAGATTCATCAGATGGTCAAATCCTCCGAGATTCACTCTGCACACACACACACACACACACACACACACACACACAGAGCTTTTCAGTGGGGAAACTACAATGTTGGCTGAATTGAAAATAATTCATCATTTTAATTCCGAGACGGATCATCCGTCTTATTCAAACTCCAGTAAAAAGTCAAACAAATCAGAAACAAATAATGAATCATCTCAGATTTATTGGTGAGTAAAGAGAAAATTTACTGGGTTTTTTTTTCCTTCTGAACAATGAGTGTAATTAAAATAAAATACCAACCACATAAACATGACTTCTTGCCGCCCCCTGATCCACTGTAAGGTTTGTGTTTTTGTTAAGCTTCATTTCCACATCACTTTTTAACACTGAGAAAATTCAAACTGCTCCTGAGGCAAAGAAAAGTTATGAGAACAACATAAAAATAAAAAAAAAAACCCAAGCAGATGTAGCAGAGTAAAAGCAGAACAGCTGGACCATCCACCGAAACATAATATCCCAAAAACATCTGAAATAAAAAACAATTTTTTTCACCATTTTGTGATTTGTTGCAAATTGATAAGATGAATACATCATCACAAACATCTTCATAAAAGTAATTAAATATTCATCTGATGCATAAAAAGTTCATAAAATCAGTTTTGTGTAAAAATGTAAATGAAATGTGCAATTGAAATGTTTTTTTTCCCTTTTAATTTGTTAATTTGTTTTTTAATTCCTGATTTTTATTTTATTTTTATATATGTAATCCCCCTGCATTTAACATTATGGGATGAATGAAGGAATAACTCAACTTAAAGGAATAAATAAAAACCCCCATGGTCCAAATCCAGTCAGGAAGGTAGATCAGGACATTAATGATTCTTGGGAATGTTTAAAAATAAATATACAACTTGATTTCATGGAGGCTGCCATTTTAAACGTGCCCATGTGATGTCAGAGCATTTCAACCAATCAGATAAATGAGCTCTTTGGGTTTTTTTTTTTTTTGATTGGCTGGACATCATTTAAGTTCAACGTGAAGCTAAACACAGTGACTGCATCATGTCAGCGCAGTTGTAGCTGGACGGTCATACAAAAACTCACAACTGTTTCCTAAGTGGTCGAATGTTTTCTGTCCACAAAAACTACCCAAAAAACAACAAACAACAACAAAAAAAGAACAAGATCTAATGTATTTTAATACGATTAAACTTCAATTCAAATGTTATTGGTTGTTTAAATGTCCCGATCAATACAGATTCTACTACTTATTGATGAATTAGAAAATGAATGAGTTTCCAATATTGATCTGATCAACATGAAGTATAATATTTGAAAAAAAAAAGTGAATGAAAACTCTGTAAACTATTCAAATATAAATAAAACCATCCAAAAACACTTCAACTGTGTACTTACAGTGATTATTTTAAGTATTTTTAAAAGTCAGGAGTACTTTAATCTGCAGTTTGTCACAGAGTTTAGTCACAGAGTGAGGCGTCTTCACTCACTACCAATCTTTGGCTGAGTTGAGCGGTGAGGTCATCATCACTAAATGACTCTTGTGTTATTCTGTGCTGTATGTGTTGTGTTGGCGACTGGGATGTGGATCCAAAATGGACGTCGCTGCTGCTCCTCATTCAGCAGAGTGAATATTTCAGCAGCAGTGTGTGATATTAAAGTCACGCTGCAGCACTCCTTACTGCTCATCAGCAGATAATCCTGCTCCTCTGCTTCTGACGAACAACATCTCCTTTCAACTGAGCGCCACGGGGGCCGGCAGGGGGAGGAATGATGGAGCGTGCAGTTCTTGGCTCGCTGCTGCCTTTTCCTGGTTAATTCACTGCCAAAGATTCAACATGAAAGTCGTGTTGTTGTTGCCGTGTGAGTTTGTGCTGGTGTGGAAAAACTACTGTCCTCACTGAGAAGGAGAAAGCAGAGTGATGGTTGTTTTTGTACCGTGAAGATCAGGATGAAACTATCACCAAGTTGTTGAGATATAAACCAAGATGGATCTGGATCATTTCAACCAGTCGTCTGTCTGCTCTGCATAGACTGTGTACATGCAAACAAGTGTAATATCACTAATGGCCACTAGATGCTGCCTCCAAAAAACTCTGGCTCCAACTGACTTCAATTAAAAAATCTTCATTTTCAATATTCAGTCAGTCCATTTTCCCACATGTCATTAGATAAAGTCAGATCTTCTTCTCTGAGATGTGGTGGTCCATCATCAACTCTTTCCTTGGTGTTATCCAGGATTATTGGCACAGAAGAAGTCAGTGATATTCAACATTTTTGCCTGTTTCTTCTTCCTCTGATGATTTTTAAAGTAAATCTTACAAAACGTGACCAGAACCACGATGCCGCCATGTTTAAACTCCACTAGAGATACACCGATCCACATTTCTTCACTTCCGATCCGATCCCGATACCTGAGTTTGAATATTTGCCGATACGGATACTATTTTGATACCAGAGCTCTGTCTGCTTTAATATTAATGTTCTCAAATGAGCAAGACAGCACAGATGCTCACATGGAAATATCTATATTATTGCCCGAGTCTGTGGTTTCCCTGGCAACATGAAACGTGTTGTGATGAACAGTGTGTTAGCCACAGTGCTGCTAAATGCTAACCAGGCAGCTGGGTGCAAACTGTGGACTGGATTTGAACGGAGCCCGTCTATATTTGTACTCCTCTTGCCTCCGTTCAGGAAATCCAGTCCACAGTTTGCAGCCGACAGGGAGTCACTGTAGAGTCATTTCAGCAGAAAATATTAAAGCACAGACGGGTCTCCGCAGGCTGGATCGGAAATTTCCAATCCGTCATTTATGCCATTATTGGGACCCGATACTGATACTGGATCAGATTGGCCCCATCCCTAAACTCCACCTTTACACCCAACGTTGTTATTCCCTTTATCTTTGCAGGCGCTTGGATGCTGAGTAAAGCTGTCCAGACTGGTCAAAGGGTTAAGAAGATATTAAAGGAGACATATTATACTGGTTGCAGGAAAGTTTGAATAAGTTGAGTTTCAAACATGTCTGTGAAGTTTCTTGGTGAAACTTTGATCCTGTGTTTTAGTCACAAACACTGCATCACCTCTGCTGAGAACGGGATGTTTTCAGTGCCTGTACCTTTAAGGCCTTTCCCTCCATCACTCTGTACTGATGTAATGACGCCGTCGCCGTAACCAGGAACCAGCGTCAGACCCTGTTACGTCACAATATATCAGAATCCAGAAGGACTGTTTTATTCCAGGTGTTTGTCTTCAAGCAGCTCAGCAACAATGAGATGGTTTTAAAATCTCCCAGTCAGTGACGTGGAGGCAGCCACACACCAAACAGTTCATATACAGGACTTTAAAAAGTGGATTTTCTATAATATGTCCCCTTTAAGCTTCAAAACCCCAAATATGGTCACTTCTGTCCCCCCAAAAAACATGGTGATGTTTAAATACGAGTCCTCAAACAAACAGGTGATGTCACATTAGTTATAACATTGAGATTTTTCTGACTGATTTATTTTGTTAAGTCAAGTTCAGTTGTGAGGCGTCATTCAGCTTTTTGCTGCTGTGATTGGACCAGACTCAAACCTCTTCTCTTAGACTCTGGTAACACCCACAACAGACCAGAGATCTGATCCATCTTCAAGGTCTGGAGCTTTGAAGTCCCACCATGTGCTGTTCACTGTTTACCTGCAGCATGTGTGGTGTGTTGTTGATCCAACGCTGCAATCTAAAGCCAAGTTGAGGATTTGTGTTCTCATTAATTTTAAGTTTTGTTGCTTTACTTTTACATCCACTAAAAACATTTCCCCCAGGTGTTGATTGTCCATCGGTTACCAACATACAGAAAGTCCTGGAATATCTCTCTCTGTTATGATGGATGAGAGATAATGTTACATTTTGTTACAATTTGAGACTAAAATAACCGTACTACACAAACTGCTGAACTAGACGTGTTGTGGGAGGAGGAGGAAACATTTTCTACAGATGCTACAGGTCACTGAAGGAGGGGAAGATTTCTCGTCGTATTAGGCTTCAAGAGGAAGATTTAGGGGCGGGGTTAGATTGATTGACAGGTGGTTTGGAGGTGGTGAACTCCACATATGACACTGTTTTAATGATCCGACTGAGAGATTCTGTGTAGACCTTATTTCTCCTCCTCATGAAATCATTTTAAAGATGCTCTAATCACATTAGGAAATGCTTCAGTTTGACGTTATGCAGATCTGCTGCATTGAATCTGTTCCAGTAGATGTTAAAGAAGATGATGAAACCACAGAAACATCCAGAAGCTGCCTCTGGGTTTAGTTTTTTATCTGTGTAATTCTGACTGTTGTCTGACCTGGTGACACATGAGGCCGTATCTCCTGCTCAGAGCGCTGATATGAAGGACGCCTCATCTGCAGCTGCTTGGACATAAACAGCCTGTTTGTCTGCTGTTCCTGGAAAAACCCATTAAATCCTCCCAGAAACACAAGAAACGTTTATTTTTCTGATACAGTATGCAGCCGCTCAATTTCCACAACTATTTCTCCAATTGAGCACTCAAGCTCAATTTTTATTTTTTTTGTTTTTTTGTATTTGGCCTTGAGTGTGAGATTGACCTGAGAACAAGTCTTATCTCAGATTGATCGGGGAGACAATAACCCAGCCGGGGCGACTATTGACGATAATAACACAGCTTTTAACTTTCCCCTCTCTCTCTGTCTCTCTCTGTAACTTTCCCCCCAATGTATTGCTCTCTTTGTCTTTTCCCCTCCCCCTCGCTGCCACTCGCCTCCTCTCCTCTCTACTTATTTCTGACAGTTGGACAGGTCTGTAAGATGCCAGAGCATTTCACACAATGCTATCCATTTGCACTGAGGAGTGCTCATAATGACTTCAAATCGTCTGTAATGGCTCATAATAGGCACTTCTATCCTGCTGCAGGCATTTGAAATGTGCACTGTATTTTTTTTTTCCCCCCTCACAGTGCATGTGTGTTTATATTCATGTTGTGTGTGTGTGCACACATCTGAACTGTGTAAATAGGTATTGTGTGTGTGGAGGTAGGTGAACTTTTAGACGAAGGCAACACAGTAACTGAAGGAGTCTGTCAGAGATTGTGCAGAAATGGACGAAGCAGCTCGGGCTGAAAAATGAAACCATGCAGATATGAAAAATAAAATTAAAAAAATGTAATACCACCGATGGCCACTGGATGCTGTCTCCAATTAACTTTACTTCAAGAATGGTCATTTTCAATCCTGAAATACTCCGTTAGGGTTGGGTACCGAAATTTAGTTCCAAGTAGGAACCGAATTAAATTTATTGAGTACCGGGTACCCATGAAAAATTATAATTTTGGTTCTGCTTATCGGTTCCTAGATGCGCTCATTTTACACAACGGCTGCAAACAGACTTTAGATATCAGCCAGGACCTGTCTGTTACGTATCTAACACGTCACGTGACACCGCATGACAACAGGAAGTGGACCGGGGAAAGCAATCCAAAGTTTCCCCTTTTCCACTGTTAACTCAGTCATGTTGTAACTAGAATATCTGCTGAAGAAAATATTTTTTCATGGACTGACAGTAACAGGGTAACAGTAGTTTGTTTACAGCGACTAGCTTGCTAGCGGCCGGTTGTTGTGAACCGACTACCTGCAGCGACGTACTGACCTTTTACGTGATGCGGCCCCAACTTGGCTCCTTGCCAGTGGAAAAACAAACCGGTTCATAGGAGAAACGGGATCTGAACCAACTAACCACCAGGACTAGAACCCGTTCTTGTTCGGTGGAAAAGGGGTAATGTAAAAAAAAAAAAACATGTCTGGGAAATTAATGTTACATATAAATTTACTTCCTGTTTTTTTGTTTTTGGAATCGAAATAAGGAATCGTTAAGAACCAATATCGATAAGCAGAACTGAAATGAGAATCAGATTCATAAAAATCCTACCGATACCCATCCTTATACTCAGTCAGTACTTTTTTCCACCAATCATTCAGATGTCATTAGATGAAGTCAGCTCCTCTTCTCAGTGATCTGGTGTCCATCTGAAAATCACTTCATCATTAAGGAGACATTAGGCTTCAAAAAGTGGAAGATTTATGGGCGTGGTTAGCTGGATTGACTAGTCTGGTCTCCAATGAGACCCGTGCTGATGTCCAGTCTGATCCACATGGGACAGTGTCCTCAGGTCAGACGGTCAGACTCTCCTCCTTCCTTCAGAGCCACAGTTTCAACATGACGACGTTGAAATACCAAACTCCTGGCCAGTTCACAAAACAACGGGTGACACCATCTTTGCTTTGCCTATTTCTACATGCAGTCTATGGATTAACGTAATAATAAACTTATGAGAAAACAAATTTATGTGAAGAAAACTACGATTTTTGTGAGATTAAAGTCATAAAATTAGAAGAAAAAGGGTCATTCTCTGGGATTGTAAAGTATAGAAATAAATTATATTGTCATGAACTGTGATTTTTTCCTTTTAAAGAGGGAAATGTATGAGAAAAAATAGATTTTTGTGAAGAAAACTCAAATAGTGCCTGAGATACTAAAATCACAACTTTGTGGTGAAAACCTCAGAAATCCTCAGAGAATAAATTCAGGAGCTAAAAATCTGGAAAACTAGTTTGTGCGTGGGTGAGTTTTAAGGAACCACCTGCTTCTCTGTAAATGTGGCAACATGTGCAGAGATAAATGTATCTGAAAGCTGTTCAACGCTAAGCACAGAAAAGTCTGGAAGTGTCGAGCATCAGAGGACAAACCGAAGATTTTCAGGTGTCGTCTGGTGTAGAAACAGACGGATGAAGGTGTCTTTGTCTCCCGGGGAGACGCAGTGGGAGGTTCAAGTGAAGCATGAAAAGAGAAAAGCTGTGTGAGGATACGTGAGAGCATCGTGGTGAGATCAGGGAGGGAAGCAGGAGGTAAATATGTGAGGGCAGATCCACAGGTGAGGCACCAGGAGGCAGCAGCAAAGTGTGGAGAAGCCTCTGCTCTGGGTTTGTGGAGGCGAAGCAGCAGTTTTAATTTGGTTTCCTGTGGCGCCGCTGAAGACGTCGCTGTGACGCTTTGAGGAGATGCAGGAAACGGCAAGAAAGATGGTGGAGGTGGTGAGGAAACAGGTTTTCAGATGTCGTTAACGGGAGTCAGGTGTAACATTTGGGATCCGGTGAATACACGGGTTACATGTCGCAGATTTCAGATGTTTCAGTGTTTGAGGACGACAGCGCCGGTAGATCCATAGACGGTGGCCAGAATGGATGAAGCTGACGTCACATCACCAGTTGGTTTCTGTACTCAGTATTTGAACATCACCATTTTGTTTTTTTGGAGCCCATATTTGGATATGATAAGGAGGCAGATCTGACCTTTGAACCTGAAAACACTGTCCAATAAGGCTGAAACTAACTACGTTGATAATCTACTAATTATTGATTATCATTCAGAAATTCATCTTTCTTTCAACTTTGCTGTTTGTTGCCATTTGTTGAAAATTAGCTAATAATTACCGTATTTTCCGGACTATAAGCCGCTATTTTTTTCCGACGCTTTGAACTTAAACACCAGTGATTCTCATGTATCGGCGGCACGAAGCTCGTTAGCTTTTTACAAGCTAGCAAGCTGCGTGCTGCCGATACATTTAGCGTTGTCACATCAGACCCGGTCAGAGTGGACCACATGAAACTGTTTGAATAAATAAATAGTGGCTTATAGACAGGTGCGCTCATAGTCCAGAAAATACGGTAGATCGCTAGCTATAACTCTATGAGAGTAAACACTGCTATTCTTTGAGATTAAAGGGAAAAGTTTCTCCTCCAGAGGACATTAATGTTAGATATGTAGCCAGTGTTAGCTAGCTAGTTGCATTGTTATGCAGAAAAAGACGAATATTCGTTGAGATAAGTGTTAAATTCACCAGAATTTTTTTTGTTAATGAACCACTTCACAAACACCACGGGCAGCAGCAGCCTTTTTGATCACAGCTTTTCCAAACATGTCCAAAAATGATAAAGTTGACAAGACTTTATTTCAACCAAGTCTTCAAACGTAATAGTTGTTATCAGAGCTCCACGTCATAAGCTAGCTAGCTGTAATGTTACATATGTTGTACATTGTTTAGCCGCCAGTGTAAGGAGGTTGACAGGTAGTTGTGCTAATTATCTATGCTAATGTCTGGTGGTGCAGTGGTCAGCACTGTCACCTCACCGCAGGAAGGTTCTGGGTTTGAATCTTGGACATTTCTGTGTGGAGTTTGCATGTTCTCCCCGTGCATGGTGGGTTTTCTCTGGGTACTCCGGCACAGGGTTGACCCCGCCTCTCGCCTGTTGCCAGCTGGGATAGGCTCCAGCAGACCCCTGCGACCCAACGTGTGGATGAAGTGGGCACAGACTTGACTGACTGCCTGCTCAGATCTGAGAGATGCTTCACCAAAGCAGCAGGAGACCCAGTGTTTGAGATCTTCTCTGTAAATATAAACACATTTTCAACACATTATCTAAGTAATTGATGTGATACACTGAGGTGCACTCTGTGGGTAGTGCTAATTACAAGCTAACCTAAGCAGAGCTACTCTCTTTAAAGTCAATCAAATCAATCAGAAAAACCTTGAATAGACTTCTTGCGTTATAATTAATTAGTGTTGTTGCGTCAAACATCACACTCTCTCCAGCTGTGAAAACACGTGTGATTTTTCTCACGTTCTTGCCTTTGAAGAATTTCAGGTGTTGAATTAAAGTGAAGATATGTAATATGTTCAACACCTTCTGTTACACGGTGAGAAACTGGAGTCTTCATTAACACATTGTGAGTCGGGGCTTTTATGAACCTGTTATTGTTTTTCACTGTAAGCACATCCAGATAGTGCGACGCTCACTATCACCCAGCATCAACAGATGGAGGCTGCTCTTTGCTCTGCTGCTACACCTGCATTTTAACAGCTGCACAGGGTGAAAGAGCAGCACTGAAATATAGAAAACTAGTTGATGATATTCATTATCTCCCCCACACATTCACTGCCCGTTACCTCCAGATTGGTTCACGCTGTGCAGAGTTTCATCTCCCTTTTGTTCCCACTTACAACAACATGGCCGTGATCCCAGAGTCCCGACTCTGAAGTCTACAAAGTAAAACTCCTCATTTAGAGAGGGTGTGAACATCATGACATAAACTTGTTGAGTACTATGTTGTATTTTGTTCACTCTGCTTGTGAAATCGGTTGATGAATCAAGTAGTAAAAGAAACGCACTGGATCTTTTTTAGTGATTTGATTTTTAGCGCTTTTCCACTGGTAGCGTTTCCATCACAGAGGATAGTCCCGCCTCCATGTAGCTGGTGGTCAGGTGAAGGAGGAGAAAGTTCATGATCTCCAGAATAACTGATTGTTTCAGGAGAGAAATTAGTTGTTTTAACTTTAAATATGTTGTTAATTCATCAAGTTGGAGCCTGTGTGAAATTTTAAAAACCAACATTTACGGTGACGCAAGATCCTCATCAGCTGATCCACCGACAGAGCTCAGGATCCCGATGATGTCTTTGAAATATAATTTTAAGGTTGCACCTAAAGTCCTAAAGTACTGTTGTTATACCTGAGATCTTCTTAAGTGTTTGTTCCCATGTTGTGTCAGCTGCAGGTACAAATACTTGCATGTCAGGCAGTGATGACATCATGATGCGGTGAGGAATCCAACCAATAACATTTTAGTACCTGGTTGCCACCTTTTTGTGGAAGAGCAGGAGATCAGGTACTTTTTGCCAAAGGGAAACCGAGTCGAGTTGAGCTGGTACCACATGTTGCACACTGACGCCCTTTTTCTCATGAAGTCCTTGCAACTTTTTTGTTTTTTTAACCTCTGTAACCACCACGACTCCCATGGACTTCAAAACACACACAGGACACATGATTCCTAAATTTTAGATCCTCCTCTGGATGAAAGAGGAATAGATTCAGTTAAACGGCATCAAACTAAAACATCTGGGTCTCACTGACAGGATGGTTTCTGCGACAGTAATGATCCTCAACACACCTCAGCATCTGCAGAGAACATCTCAAGAGGTGAAGATGAGGGTTTCACCTTCATTCATTTCATCCTAAACATCATCAAGCCTCCATTTATAGACCTTGAAGAACAGCTTTTAACCTTTTTAATAAGATAGAGCTGCTGTTTCACCACAAGAGGGCAGCAGTGTTCAGTCTGCAGAGGTTTGTGCTCTCTGAGTGCTTTAAACTGACAGATGGAAATTAAAGTCATGTTTCATGTTTCATCCTCTGCTCATGAATTTTAAGCAGCTGTATGAAAACTTTTGCTCACCACTGTACGTTCAGGTTTATTTCCCCACCTTTTTATTCTCAATCCATCTCTCCCTCTTCAATAAAACTTAATTTAGATGATCATCAATCAGCAGCGTCTGAGTTTTACTCTGGCAGGTGTTTTCGTGAGCGGCCTCCTTTAATCTATTTTTCATTGTCTGCCAATCGATGGCGGCTGTCGCTCGGCCTGTGTTGTAGCAGTTTACTGTCATCTGTTGGTCCTCGTCTCCCCGAGTGTTTTTCTTCTTCTACGTGAGCAGCAGATGTGCGACGTGATGGTGGGAGTCGTGTTTCCCAGCAGCTCATCCGGCAGAACAAGTTGTAGAAGTGTGTTTAACAGCTGCCTGCTCCAACTGCCTGGTTAATATTCATCAAACACATGTTCCCAGCAAACAATGAAAAAACTGCTCATGCACGTCCACACTCAGTCACATGCAGACACGCTGGACGAGCTATACGTGGACATAACGTCCCCCATGAAGAACCAGTAACCCTAAAGAGATGGACTTATTGGGAAATATTTGTTTTTGGTCCAAGTTCAATGTTTAGATTGTTTCTCCTCATGTTTGTACAAAATATATGAAGCTCCAGTCAAAGGCCTGCTAGCTTAGCTTAGCTTAGCTTAGCATAAAGACTGAACAGGAGGACACAGATAACATGTCTGTTTCCAGAGGGATCCACATCCTCCTGGGAGTCTTTTTTTTTTTCAACCACACTGATCAAAGCCGTTGTAGTAACTTGGTAAACAGGTAATTTTCAGAGAGAAAACTCTGAAATTCTGAGATTGATGTTGTAAATTAAGAAAAATAAAAAGAAGATATTCTCTAAGATTAAAGTTACAAACTTTACAAGGATTTTTTTAAGGTCTCAGATTGAGTTGTAGATTAATGAGAGAAAGCAGCTGAATTTATAAGATAAAAATGTTGGTATTGTTTGACCATAAAGTTACAAATTTACAGCAACAAAAAATAATTTAAAATCATAACTTTAAACATAAAAAATAGATATTCTCTGAGACTGAAATCACCAATTTAATTTATCAGAATGTTTTTCTTCTGACTTCATAATCTGAGGAAATTCAGAGCTTTATTTTTGTCATGAATTTAGTTTTGTTATTTACAATGTCAATCTCAGAATTACCGACTTTTTTCTCCTAAATTTATTTTGATTAATCTCGAATTACTGAGGTTTTTTTTTTGTGAATTTCCATTTTCTCAGCGAATTACTGACTTTTTGTCTGTTAAAAATTACATTATTAATTTTAGAGAACTATCAATTGTTTTTCGAATATATTTAATCTCAGTTTTTTTCATTAACCGTGTGTATGTATGACTTTATAATCTCAGATCTTTAGTCTTTTTTCCTCAGCATTTTTTTTCTAGTTGTATATGGCAACAAACTCTGAGTTTTTGTCTTAATATCTGAGATAATATCCAAGTTTTTTTCTCCCAAAATTAGATTAGACGACATTGTCTCAGTCTTTGCCACACAGGTTTATAACATTAATTCCAGATAACAATCAAGTTTATATTCCCATAAATGTGCTGCTGATGTGTTTCTAAACCCTGTTGTAGGACGGCTGGTTGATGATGCCTCAGGTGTGTTGATGTAGTTGTCAGCAGAGTTGTTGGTCCCCGTGCTCTGAATACGAATGTTTCCCTCGATCCTCAGACGGACGCACGCCGGGCCGATCGACGAGGTCGCCGTTACTCTGCTGCGTTATCTGGTGTTGTGTAGCGCCGCGTCCACGTTAACAGGTTTACACAGGTGACAACACGGCGGAGAAAAGACGACAGACAACCGGGGAGAGGAAGATTGAGGAGGTGTGATGAGCTACTGTCAGCAGGAGATTGTGTTTGGCTTAGATCACTCAGTGTGTGTGTGTGTGTGTGTGTGTGTGTGTGTGTGTGTGTGTATGATTTTGTTCATTTCCTCTCTCTATGAGCTCATGCCAAAATAAGCTCATTACCATCACAGGAGCCAAGGCTGGAATTCAGAAATTCATTAGCCCGACGATTTGCATAGACTCACTTTCCTCTGCTGTGTGTGTGTGTGTGTGTGTCCGCCTCCTGTACGTGTGTGTTTGGCTCGGCTCGCTGCAGGCACTTAAACCCACTCCTACCTGCTACTCTGTCATGGTTTCTCTTCCCTCTTGTGCGGTTGAATTAAAATGTTCCCCCCTCGCTCTGCTGAAGGTTTGAGCTCCAGTGCGATTCATGTTCAAAGAACTCCAGTCTGAGAAGCAGAGACTGACAATTACTGCAACAAAGGCATGACCGACAGGGAGAGAAGCTTTAATTGAGTTAAAATTGAGTTTCTGAATAGATCATTGTGTTAATTTTAGAATAAATATACTTCTTTTCTGGCAGGGTGCTCTCCAGCGCAGGAGAGGAAAGATATGAAATCTTTCTCATGGCCCTCCTTTTTTTTTTTTCTTTTTTTCCTCCTCTCTCTTTCATTTCTCTTCCGGCAGCGTATTCATTTTCTGTCCCGTGCTTATCTGTGATAATGCCATGATCTGTGCTTCGCCCGAGGTGCAATATCAAAGATTGAGCTGAGGGGAGGCTGCAGCGCGATGTGTGACACCGAGTAGGAGTTTGTGGGTTTTTATTTTTTTTTCATGACTTCATCAATAGACGATTTGAGTTGTGGAAAGACGTGCCGGCCAATTAAAGGAGCGAGCAGATTGTTTCTGCCGGGTCCCGCCTGCCTGCAGGTGTTGGCCACGTGTTTGCACTCTGTTCGACAAGATAAAAGCTTTTATCTTCACGCCTTTTATGTCGCAACAAACCAAACGGAGGTGCTGCGGCGACCTTACATACTGTTCTGAGGTGGGAGTGGACCTCAGAGGACGTACGTGGGTCTGATCCACCAGCACTGGACCACAGAGCGTTTACAGAAATGGACGAAGCAGCCAGTGCAGAAGGTTTCAGCTTCAGGTGGGATCAGGAGTGGATGGATTGTATCTAGAAATAGTCTCAAAAGTGAAGCTAATGCAGGAGGGTAAAGAAGTGTAATACTCCTGATGACCACTAGGTGCTGGCTCCAAAAAACTCCAATTGACTTCACTTCAACAATCATCATTTTTAATCCTGAAATACTCAATCAATACATTTTACATTTATTGTGATGTCATTATCTAAAGTTAACTCTTCTTCTCAGGGATCTGGTCCATCTGAAAATCCTTCATCACTAAGGAGATACTGAGAACAGAGGAGGGTTTAAGGGCGTGGTTAGTTTGATTGACAGGTCTGAACTCACGTTGGACAGTGTCCTCTGGTTCAAAGGTTAGACCCGCCTCCTCACTGCTGCCTCCATATCCAAACATGGTCACTTCTGGTTTCAAATCACCAACATGGCCAAGTCCAAATGCCAAACTCCTGGTTTCAAAAGTCCACAAACCAACAGATGATCGACGTCGTTTTGTCCATTTCTATTCAGTCTGTGGTTGTTTCCTTGGAAATTCATTCAAAAATTCATTTTTTAATCAACTTTGTTGCTGATATCAGCTCCTACTGATAGAAAGAGTTTGTTACCAGTGTCCTGCCCTGGAGCCAGGCCTGGGGTAGGGGCCCGACAGTAAGCCAGACCTTCACCCATGGGGCCTGGTTGAGACCTAGACTCATCACTTCATGGGCCCACCACCTGCAGGGGGAACCAACAGGATCTGGTGCATTGCGGATCAGGCAGCAGACCAAGGGGGGACCTTCTGATCCTCACTTACAGATGCTCTTAGGAAGATGTTTTTAAATCTCAATGAAGCCAGAACATCTGCTTGATGCTAAGCTAGGCTAACAACGCTCCCTCATCTTTGAAATGAGAATGACATCAAGATGTCAGACTGAGCCCCTCATTCACAGAACATGTCAGACTCTTCCCATAAACCCGCTGACTCCCTGACAGTCCACTCACCATGCAGCATGTTCTGCTTTTTGATGAGATTGTTTTTGGCTCAGACCACAGACACCAGGACCGTGTCCTCTGAATGTCCTTGAACGTCTCAGGTGGAGTCCAGGCTGGTTTTTGGAGTCTGCTGCGAGCTTCAAATGACTGGACATGAATCAGTCGAAACTCACAGTCTGTCCGAACCCCCTCAGGTAACGGCAGCGTCCATGTTGGAGCGTCAATCTGCCAGGAAAAAGGAGCAGTCCGCACAAATCAGAGAGATGAACCGTCGGGTGGAAGATAAAGATAAATTCAGACACAAGTGGTTTAAAGTTTTCAGCCTGGACTGTGAGAAAAAACTCGACATAGAAATGAGTTTGGCTTCATTGGGTTTTATCCTCAACAGTGATGATGATGATGACAGACAAATATACTGCGACAGTGAACGCACCACACACTGTCCTTTTAAAGTCTGCTCACTGTTTAGAGGTCAAAACAGCGTCATCAACAAACAAACAAATAAGTGATAGAAGTAAAGAAGAGGTGTTTGATGTCTCTGGACTGTAACCGTGCGACTTTTTAAAATCAGGACAGCGACTCTCGACCACATTAGTGTCACGTCTGGTTGTTATTTCCATTTTGTTTACTGGCTGAGATGATGGAAGTGTTTTGCTTTATTTGTCTGTTTGACTGAGCAGTGAGTGACAGAGGGCAGGACGCCATGTGGCCACGCTGTTAGTGATACTTTTATATTATGGAGGGAAAGCAGCACTGGAATATGGAGGTGAAATCTAACCTGGTTTTAGGATTTAACGTTGACAATAACATCATCGAAACGGCTAAATCCCTCTTTGATTTTTTGATGTTGAAGTTGTGTTGTCATCATGTTGGAGCCTCTATCTGAATCACAACATGTGTGAGAGTTTACAGTTTAATAATGAGCTAAAAAGCACTGACAGCACCAACCCTACCAAGGCAAAACATGGCGATGTGAATCAGCTATTTCCATGTTTTCTGCATGGATGACGAGGTTTTAGTCACTACTACTACATGTCATATATGTTGCAGTTTGCTGAAGGAATATTTTTGGAGTAAAAAACAAAAAAATCAAATTACTGCCCTGTGACATATGGACCCAAAATGAACAGAATTTTTTTTCACTTCATGCAAACATGCTGTTCTCACAAGAAATTGACATTAAAAGAAATCAAATAATAAATGTAACATGTTAAACTACACTGATGATCACTGCTGGATCAGAATATTCAAATGATTGGTTTTTATAGGCATTACATGTTGTTACATATGGATGTAAATCTGTCGTCTTATTTATATCTGAAGGAAAAACTTTGTAACAAAAACACCACAAATATGCTCAAACTTTTCTCAATATACAGGAAACAACTAAAGTGATATTTACATTAACTTCATTTACAGACAATCTTCAACATTGTTTAATAGTTTAATCATTTGTAAAATCTGCTGGAATGAAATAATTGAAAACTTTTCTGTTTTTACAAGTGCTGTATTTACATAGTTCAGTCTTTTATGATCTGTCAGTTAATATCAATCAGTCGTCTCTGAATCTCTGTTGTTTTTGTAGAAATGGTAAATTACAGTTTTAAAAGCAGTTCAGTAAACTGGATTTGTTGAGCTTGAGAAATGATTGGTGGAATTTTATTTTTTGACACTGATCTTCACTTTAGTGTGATCTGGCAGTTATTTACTTCTTCATCTTACTTTTCAACAAACAGAAAACCCACTGACCGCCAACGCCGCCTCCATCCCAATGTATATGAAAAGGAAGAAACTCTCCTTGAAGTAATACTCGCCTGGCAGCGGTTTCCAGCTCAGGAGTGACGTTTGAATAACCGTTTGCTTTGTGCTTTTACTCGCCGTCGGTTCAGTTTGGTCTCAGGGGCGACGGTGTTGTTGCTCCAAGACCAGTCTGATCGTCTCCGAACCTTCGCGGAGGCATAAAGACGGATATAAAAACAAGAACACACCCTCACTGACCTCGGCAGCGTAGCCACATTAGCTTTTATTCACATCCTCTGAATCAGGACCAGAGAATATTTCCCCCTCGCGCTCGGCGCCAACACAAAGAGCCGTCAAGGACGTTAATACTTCAGCAGAGCCGATAAGGACTTCGACATTGGTGGAGTGAACAATGGGAACCTCAGAGAGAGAACTTTTCTGAGAGATTCTACTAAACACAAGCCCATTGACGTTTTGTCTACTTGTGTCGCCCCCACATCATTCAGCGGCGGTTTGAAAACTAAACAGAGCTGCCAGTGCCAACAGGAGCACAACTATACTACACTGACTGCAGGGTGCATATCACTTGACCTCATGTGTTATATTGTGCATGCAGCGGTACAGACATGCCAGACATGGAGGGGGGAGAGAAATGTAAGGTAACACAGAAGAGACCAATTATTGTTGACTTTATACCTTTATACCTCCAATAGTTTGGTATAATTCAGGGTAATTCATTGGCTCTGTACAATAATCTTAGTGTTCGTTCTTCAGAGATTTCCACAGTGATAACAGATATAATCAACATATATTTAAGATAAATACAGTTCTTCAAGCTACTTGGCAGCAGGTTGTTGCAGCAGGAGAGCCCTTCACAGTTGTTATTTGAGTTTATTCTGTACATTTATGTGCAGATGTGCTATAACCGGACTCCATTAGGCTGAGATCACAACTTTCTGGGGTTGAGTTTTGACTACTTTTGGACTTGGATTTAGACTGGTGTTAGGTGAAGTTTTTGGTTTAATGGAAAAATTTTTAGACTATGTTTAGTCTTGTTTTGGACTGATAATTGGATAGCTTTGGGTTCTGTTTCAGACTTGGTGTTGGACTGCTTTGTGACCTGGTGTTGGGCTTATTTTTGAGAGTTTTGTCCTCAGTTTTGGACTTGGTGTTGGATAACTGTTAAGCCTGGTTTTCAACTTATAGTTACAATAGTTTTAGATGCCATTTCAGACTTGGTCTTTGACTGTTTTTAGTCTATTGTTGGACGTGTTTGTATAGTTTTGGGCTCAATTTCAGACTTGGTTTTGGACTTTTTTTTTACAGGGTTTGATCTAGTGTCAGACTGGTGTTGGACTGCTTTTAGGGTCGATTTTTGTCTAGTTTTAGTCTGACGTTAGACCTTTTTTTGGATAGTTTGGGCTGGGTTTTACGCTTGATTTTGGACTGCCCTTCAGGCCCAGTTATAGACTGGTTTCAGACTGTCCTTTGTCTGGTGTTGGACGTATTTTTGGATAGTTTGGGCACAGGTTCAGACTTTGTCTTGGACTACTTTTAGGCCTGGTTTTAGACTTATTTTTCAATACTTTTTGATGCTGTTTCAGACTTGGTCTTGGACTGCTTCTGGACTTTTTACAGGGATTGACTTGGACTTGACTTTTGGACTTGATTTTTCACTAGTTTCAGTCTGATGTTGAACCTTTTTTTACACTTCCTTTTGGACTGTTGTTAGACTGCTTTTTGTCTGGTGTTGGACTTAATGTGTAGTTTTAGGCTTTTGGTTTTACACCGGGCTTGGACTGGTTTTACACATGTTTTGTTTTTATTGTTCAGATTCCTCAACACCACCTTTGTGACTCTTGCTTCTCACATATGACCTCACACAGCTGCCAGCATCGCGATCAACTCTCAAACTGGATTTTTCACGCTTGATCTCGGTTACTTTCCTCAGCGTTAGTGTTTCTTGTGTTTAATTCGTAGACGTCATCGCCCGAAGCCGGAGGTAACGGTGGCTCCGCTTACATGAAGTAAACAGCAGGAGGTGAGCGAAGGATTCGTCCTGACAGATGGCGGGTGGCTGCACAGGTGTGTGTTGATGTGTGAATGTGTGGATGTGTTTGCAGCTGTTGCGCAGCCAGATTCTCCATATCAGGAATCCCCCC
>OOFC01005272.1:10657-44689 GCA_900323345.1 Pseudochromis fuscus
TATTTTCAGGTTACTGGTCTGTAACTGAGGTGTCGACCAGAGCTGGGCAATCCTGGTCCTCGAGGGCAGCTATCCTGCAGGTTTTAGATGTGTCCCTCTTCCAACACACCTGATTCAAATGACCGAGATCGTTAGCAGGCTTCTGCAGAGCTTGATGATGAGCTGGTATTCTGATTCTCATCAAATTCATTGAACTTGAACAACATAACTCTCTGATTTTTTTTGGAGCCACCATATCACCATATTTGGATATCAAGGGAGGAGTTAAGAGGCAAGTCTGACCCTTAAACTTGAGGACACTCAATGCATGTGAAACTGGAGTTCAATGGCGAATGACCCCTAAACACCTGTAAATATTTGGTGACCAGAGCTGTCAAACTAACCAAACTCCTAAATCCTCCCCTTCTCTCAGCCTAGTATCTCCTTCATGATGAAATGATTTTCAGATGGACCAAAGATCACTGAGAAGAGTTGACTTTATCTAATGACATCAAAATGACTTATATTAGTATTTCCTGATTGAAAAGAGTTCTTTGGAGTAAGCATCTAGTGGCCATCGGTGGTATTGCACTTGGTTTCACTTTGAGACACGGCAGCTTTGTCCATCTTTTATAAATAGTCTCGCTGTAACTTGCTGAAATGTTGAACCATTACTTTAAATCTGACAAATTTTAGGCAACTAAAGATGCATTCAGCCTTACACATTTCAACCAACATTGGAAAATAAATGCACAGCTAAATAAGAAACCAATTTCCTGGATAAATAAACATAAACAGACATTTTTCTTGTCTGTAAAAATGGACAAAGAACACCACACCTCAGGCTGAACACTGTTACTGGAGTATGAGGTTGTTTCTTTAAAACTAAAAAGAAACACATTTATTTATTTTTATACTGACGGATATACTGAATCCATTTTAAAGTAAATAAACACGCACACACACACACACACACACACACACACACACTGACTGACAGTGTGTGTGACCATGAACACATGAGCAAGATCACTTGACTTGGGCCGACAAACTCTTCACGCTCCAATAGACAAAAAAACAACAGGAAGCACGAGCTCTCGCGAGATAAAGGGACACGGAACGCGCCACCTACGATGATTAACCGGAGGTGAGATCGCCTCCTGTGCACGGAGGGTTTATTAATGAGTGAAAGGTCGTGCAGACCGGATCCGGCGGCCGCTTTAAAACTGACTCGCTTCTCTGCTGCATGTGAGAAGTTTGCTCATCAGCTGTGGCGTGTTTCATAACTGACCTACTTCTTCTGCAGACTTAAAAACAAGGCTGTTAAACGGAGAATAGAGGAGTTGCATTAGCCCCAAAGGGACGTGTGTGTCCGCAGCACCTGCACAGGTAACCAGAGACTCACCTGAGGCGCAGCGGCCGCAGGACCAAGCTGCAGGCGATGGCTGGAAGCGTAGAGCTCGGTTCGGTGTCCGCCGGGGTCCGGACCATGTTTTTCATGCTCTCACCCAATGAATCATCCTTTGAGAAAGTGGAAGAGGTCCCACAGTATGTGCAGCAGGTGGGTGCAGCCTCGTTTCTCAGTCACATCTTATTAACTCTGATACTTTTAAGAGTCAAAACGAGTCCAGCTCTTCTCTCTGTCACCTCCACTGACCTTTACTGTCATGTAGAGGTGGAAGAAGATCTCAAAGTAATGTTATATAACACTACCTTCAAATTGAGGACTGAACGACCAACTACAGCTGCAGTAAATAATCAGTTAATCAATTAGTCAATCAACTATAGATGGATCAAACCCAGTGAAGAGGAGTTTTTCTTTAAGTAAACTGAATATATTTGGAAATTTAACTTGATTATTTGAAATTCTAGCAAACATTTTTCATGACAGGGTAACTGATTGCTTAATTGGGAGAAACGCATAATTAATAAATTAATGGTCGCAGTATTATAAAGTATTAAGCTAATTGTCATGTTTCCATTTATTTGTTCTGTCCAAAATCCAAATATACTGAGTTTTAAACAGTGTAAAAATGGGATATGATGTCATCAAATTAGATTGATGTCAACGAATTCTCACACTGCAGCTGGAACCACTGAGTGTTATCACATAAATGATTCTTTAATGGCAAAACTTCCAACTTTTACTTTTAAATGATGAAAGAAAAACTCAAAGTGACCATTGGAAAAGGAACAATACCACATTAGAAACATGTTTTCCAGCAGCTCCCATTGAACTAAGTACTGAGCTCCCAAGCAGAGCTGCAGTGGTTAGTCCAGGGGTATCCAATCCTGGTCCTCAAGGGCCGCTATCCTGCATGTTTTAGACGTGTCCTTCTTCCAACACACCTGATTCAAATGACCAGGATCATTATCAGGCTTCTACAGAGTTTGATGATGAGCTGATCATTTGAATCAGGTGTGCTGGAAGAGGGACACATCTAAAACATGCAGGCTAGCGGCCCTCGAGGACCAGGATTGCCCACCCCTGGGTTAGTCAATTAATCAATTAATGAAGGCTGTGTTTTTTGATATTTGTCAAACACTCACATGGTAAAGCTTCTTAGTGGAAACATTTGTATGCAAATCTTCAGGTTTTGAACTGTTGGTAACATAAAATCTAACTTGAAATCAGCATCTGAAATTATAACAAGGTTTATGTATTTGTAGACAGAACAGCCATTAGCTTAAGTGGGAATTCAACAGGCAGCATGTAGAGTCACTGTTAGAGAAACTTACTGATTGTTAGGGATTTGCTTTGGTGGTGATGGAGCTGTATGAACAGGAAAATCTGGCAAACGAGGACGCTACATAAACAGATGATTGTAGATTGGAAGCATTTGCTGTGATCATGTCTCCACTTGCTTGTTTTGTCTGAACATCTGTCCAAAATACAAATATATTGAGTTAATACAAGTGACATTAAGGATTACTTAATAACAAAAATTGTTTATCTTCTGTTTGAGGTGTTCTTTGAAGTGAGGTGAGTTTACATATGTAAAGTGAATTTTATCCAACAAAAACTTTTCATAGTGTTGTTCATAGTTTGTTGTTTTGTAATATTTAATTGGTAAATATTTATTTCCTACTTTGTTGTGTTGCTCTGTATAGTAGTTTAATTTAGTTAGACTTAGTTTTATTAGTATATTTCTTTTAATTTGAGTAACAGTTAAGGCTTTAAAATCATAAGATTCCTCCTTAGGTGCTTCAGTGGGTGTTTAACTTGAGTTAATTCTTTAGTTCATTGTTACTACAGTTGTAAATCATGTCTTACTGTCCTTATTAAACCAGAAAGGACTTCCTTAAAAGTGTGAGGTTGTGGAGATTAGAATTATTTCATATTGACTCAAGACGCCTTAAGCTTCCAGATTAGTTAGGTTAAGCTTTATATTCAGCCTTGTGGAGATAAAGTTAAAAAAATGTCCACAAACTAAATGGAAAACTGTCAAACTTTAACCTCTGGTAGTGGGATGAGGAGTGAGTGTCATAACCTCAAACTGTGTTGAAGTTCACTCCAGCAGCTACCTGCAGACATACCTCCACCTACTTAATTACTCCTGCTTAATGCACAATTTAGAAAACTTTTTTTTTTTTTTTCTCCTTGTTACTGTCACTTTACAACGTCTCAATTGACTTTTATTGTGGCGAATGTCTGGTGCAGGTTTAACAACACATGTTTGTTATGAGGTTTTATGAGCACATCAGGGGAGGAGAACAATTACCCCCACAGCAGGAGTCCTTATAATCCACTACCAAACCTGATTAAGCAAATTTGTTGTTGCTTCAGGGCCTGACAGCGATTAAAGTTTTTTTTAGCCTGGGTGTGTCGGAGCAGTTCAGTGACTCAGCACTGTTTACAGTGTGCGACGTGTCATTAATTATTCCTCACAACTGTTGTTCTGTGATCCCAATAGGCCAAATTAATCAGAAAAAAGCCAAACACAATCTTCTAATTTTGGACTTGTTTGGACTTATGGGCGTGTGGGTTGTTGCCAGCTCTCTCAGCTATTCTGTGATTTGAACGCAAACACAATATTTTTCAGACAGCGGTGATAAAAGTGTATTGTCAGGCTGCGTGTGTTCAGCCAGCATCAGTCATTCGTGACCTTATAAAAAAAAAAAAAGAGAGAGAGAAAAGGGCTGTTTTGGGGAAAATGCAAGACATCTGGTCCACAAATGCCATTCTCCATGTAAGGTTGAATTCAGAAGAAAATAAAATGCAATTATTAGATACCACAACAAACGGTCCACATGAGCTCCAAGCCTGTCGGAGTATATAATAGTGTTTTTTTTTTTATTGTCATTTATTTGTAAAAAAGGAAAAATAAAGAAAAAGACATTTTCAGTGCACGCACGTTTAGAAGGGGAGCGACTTTTAAAATATATATTTGAAACAGAAAAATAACATTTATATGAAATAATAGAGGAAAAATGAGCAAAAAATGGAGATATGGGTGGAAAAAAGCCAGAGATGCATATGTTAAAAGGAAAAATAACAAAGTCCTTTCTCTCTCTTCTTCTGAGCACAGCATGCGAATAAGTTTGCCCTGCTGAATAATTTTGTCCCGAGCTGTCAAGAAGTCAGGGCTGCAGAGGTAAAACTATCTGCAAGACAGAAGAAAGAGAGCGAGGGAGAAAAAAAGGAGGGAAGGTTTTAGGCCGGCGTCCAGAATGATAATCTCTCTCTCAGCGGGCTTGGAGGAGGTCTGCCTCGCACTGCGAGCCCATTTGTTAGCTGCAGCCAGATGTTGGAGCGTTGCGTGTGATCGTGGGTCCCTGGTGGCACTCTCGCCTCTGCCTGTGCACACACACACACCTGCATGCTGGAGTGGAATCATTCACGTGGGGATATGCACACACACACTCACTTCCATCCACACATGAATGCACACACACACACACGAACTTCCTCCCTCCCCACCTGCAGATGTGCTCCTCTGTGGTCTCGTCACGCCCTTCATTCCTCGCTGTTGCCGGGGCCATGTGTCCCCGGTTACGACTCGCAGCCACTTTGGTGGACGAGCGCCTCCGAGCTGAAGCCCAACCAGCAGGGCTGACACGCCGCTGTAGTCGCAGTTGTGACCTGTTTGCTAACCCCGTCCCTCACTAATTTGTTCCATGTTTGACAGACCCATTAAGAGGTTATTACATGTTTCCAGAACCCTTAGAAATAAAGGCCTGTCACTGACTGTTTGGTTTGTGCTCACCATTTGTTTTGTCATGAGTAGTTACTGCATGTCGTCCATTCTTTGCAGCTTTTTGTTTTTATTCTAGTTGCAGCTTCTAACACAGAATTTCTTTATTTAACAAGTCACTTTTTACAGCATTCAATTACTCAGACAGAAAACGTACTTGTCGTGTCAGTTGTCCCCAACACTGGTATAAACCAGTGTGTTCCTGAGACTTGTTAACACAAAATGTGCAAATGTGCTTCCAGATCAAAACTTTGATTTTTTTTTTTTTTTAATTAATTTGCTCTGACACAGCTTTAAGACTTGTGCATAGTAGCTTAATTTCGCCATCAGATTAACTGAATACACTTTTCATACGAACTAAAAATGTTACAATTAATCTTTCCTTTGTAACAGTAATGGTAATACCGCTGCTGCTACTATCACTACTCATGATAATAAAAAAACTTTAAATATCTGAAAAACAGCATGCAAAGCCTTCTGAAACAAGCTGTTTTATCAAGCCTTTACATTGCACTCTTTAATAATACATGGAAATTTTTTTTTTTGATCCTACAGTTTTGCATTTGTTAATACGGTCATGTTGAAAACCAAGGTCAGTGAAGTTGTATATTGAAACTTTGTCTGGGGAAAAATCTTTTCCATAAAGTGTATATATGTATAGAAAACCCTGCATCTTGGACAGAGAGATTTTTGTAGTTATGGTAACTTGGCCAATAAAGGGTGAACTTGCATCTACTGCAAATAAGGATCAAAATATAAATTGTGGATATACTACAAATGATTATTTATTTTCCTCGTAGTAATTATTGTTGAATGGTACAATAGGAAACTTGTTTACCTGCCGAGTGCATGTCAAGATGACTGGTTAGCCAGTTATTGAAGCAAACTAGCAGAAAACTATCTGACTTTATGTATCTGTATTTTATCAGTGAGAATCAAGACAATTAAGTTTCCTAAAATAACATCTCTTGTTTTAATTTGAGTCGGCGTCGACCTGACATCAGTGAAATGAAAACATGCTGTTTGTTAGCGCTGATGTTTATTTCATCCACTGAGATCCCTTCTGCCCACACTGCCGCTCCGCTCGCACAAATGTTTGCGTTCTCCAACCTGCCAACTCACTGTGGCTTTAAACCCGTTGCTCCGGGCTCGTGCGGTGAAACAAACATCACGGATCACAACACATAAAAGTCCTGCGAGCTTTTAACTCATCTGCCAAAATAAATACTCATGCTCAACACAACTGTGGACTTGAAACTGTCTTGTTTTTACAATTTGCAACAGTGCTAAATCATGACTGTGTGTGTGTGTGTGTGTAGGCCAGTCCTTTCTTTGTAGGACTGATGGTTCTGGAGCTGCTGGTGGGTTTTCTGCAGACAGGAGCCCCAGTGATCACCCTCGCTGATGGACTCACCTCCATATCTGCTGGGATGATCTCCAGACTCCCAATGTGAGTGTGAAGGCCTCAGGTCAAACTGTATGACAAAGCAGAAGACTAGAAAGAGAGCACAAATCTCCACCGAGGCATAATCCATGTCCGATTTCCACCACACTCTCAGATTGTAGAAATTATCATCCTGTACGTGTGTAGATTTTCAATAAAATCCATCATGATGTGATATAGATGAGCTGCAACATTTCACTGTTTTCAGTTTGTACCACTTCCTCCTTCTTCTTGGTAATGCTCACAAAAACACACAAAAACAATCCAATGCAGAAACATATATATTCTCCAAAGTAGCTGCCGTTTGCTTTTTGTATGAAAAAAAATTGGCACAATTGTAACTACTGTAAGTGGAGTATTTAGTGCATCCAGCTGAAGTAGATCCATGTCCTTTTTCTTTATTTGAACCCAAGAGAAGTTGCATTTTTTCACTCTCGTGGTCATTATTAAATCTCTGAACCTTGTCCCACCATAATTGTACAGATACATTTATTAATATGCTAGTCTGTGCTGTCTTCAGTTATTAACATGCAAAGCAATGAACTCAAAGATTAATATGAAGTATTGTAGCAAGTACTAGACTTTTTTTTTTTTTTGCCCTGGGTTTTGCTTGTCAGGCTACATACAGGACATTTTGACACACTGTATCGTAGATGCTTGATCTACATACCGTATTTTACAGACTACAAACCGCTACTTTTTTCCGACACTTTGAACTTAAACACCGGTGTTTCTCATGTATAAGCGGCACGAAGCTCGTTAGCTTTTTACAAGCTAGCAAGCTCCGTGCCGCCGATACATTTAGCCTCGTCACATCAGACCCGGTCAGAGTGGACCACATGAAACTGTTCGAATAAATTCAATAGCGGCTTATAGACAGGTGCGCTCAATAGTCCAGATAATACGGTATATTGTTCTTTTAATACCAGTTTCTATAAAATAAACTAAATGTGATTTAAAATTTGGTTTAGTGCCTTATCAATATCTTACATACATTATCATTCTTAATGTGTTCAACCAAAACATACAAGGATTATGTCCTAAAATCTAGTAAAGAAAAGGCCACATTATTTTGGATTCTGTCTTTAAATGTGGATTAAACTGTTTCATCCTGTGTATTTATATAAAAGTATAGATGGGTATATCCCTGTACAGTTTTTGTTACACTCTGTCTCTAAGAGAGATTTTCAAATGAAACCAGAGCAGAACTTTGTGCTGTCCTCTCCCCAGCCGCAGCACAAGGTGAACAGATGAACATCATAAACTGTACCGTGCAGCTGTAACATGAACTGCATACTGTACTTACATCAGCACACGGAGGACTGACACACATCTTCACACTGTCTCCTTCCTCAGGCTGCTGATGAGAGGCGTTGAACTGACTGCTTACATGTACGTGTGGGAGCACTACCGCCTGCTGGAGCTGCCCTGGGACTCCCCCTGGACCTGGTGGCTCACCTTCCTGGGGGTGGACTTCTGCTACTACTGGGTCCACCGCTTAGCCCACGGTACCAACGAAACACTCACACTGAAACTTTATTGAGAGCTTTGAATGTAGATGGAGGTTCACGTGGAAAACCTGTAAAATATGGAATTTTCTGGACCTATTTTCCATTAATGGTCATTTTTGTTGAAACTGGGAGATCTCTCTGACAGCTGTTAGCTCGCATGATGTCGTTGACGATGAGTTTAGAACCACAGGGCGACAGGTTACAGCTCCAGGTGAATCTCTCTGTTTGCTGCAGGACGCCAGAGGTTTCAGTTTGTTTACTGTGGTGACATTCCCGTCCTGGCACAGGGTTAGTGATGCAATCCCAGTCAGCCAGTGGTGGATCGGTTTGCCAAAGTCGAAGAGGGGAGTAACCGTTTTCACGTGCATGTGTCGTAAGCACGTTGGCTGTGTTTGTGTAGTTCCTCTTAGCACCAAAAGAGGGAGATAGCCATACAACGTTGAAATGTTTCAGCATTATACTTGTTCAGTGTTTTTGTATTTAATATGTATAAATCTAGTCTAATCTATTAGTAAGAAGTGCTCATCTCGCTGTAAGCTACCAAAGCTTGAAGTTTGCTTCCTCACTGAGCAGAGGTGGTTGTGGTCAGCTTGGCTTCATAGCAGCTACTATGGATTTGACCACAGTTTCTTGTGGGAAGAACTTTTCAAACCATGCATTCAGCTCAGTCATGCTCCCTACTGACCATACATGTGCTCGGTGTGTTTGATGCAGTTATATTTAAATCAGAATATGGTGAAAGAAGCTGCTTCCTTTTAAAGGGGAACTTTCCAGTGTTGTGTTCTACCTGCCAGCATCAAACTCCTCGTCTTTCAAGTTGCCCTCTAGTAGCACCAATGGAGACTACAAAGTTAACTGATGATAAATGGCTGCAAAATGTTGATTTAGTTGCCGTCCCTACTGGGAGGAGTTGTGGAGATAGGACACACATCATGCTTTCCTGGACGCTGCAGAGGAAGCAATTATTTTTGAGTTACATCCAGCTGCTCCGGAGCCATGCAGATGTGAGAGGCCTTGGTCTCCAGAGGACTCTGGTCTTAACCCGGAGCTGTCACAGCAACACAAGGCTGTATATAGTCGTGTCTGTGAAGCAGCGACGTCCTGCATCCAGCATCACTATAAAAATCCCCAGATGAAAAAACATATACCGGATACGGTGTTTCTACAGTAGTGGCTCGACATGTTTAAAAAACGACTGCTTCCAGTGTGTGTGCTGGCTCGCTGATGCACGTGCCAGATGCTCAGCTGCCACTCAGCACACCGGAAGAGAGGCATTTTATTTGTGGCCTGCCCTGATGTTTATTTGTGTCAGTGGCACATCAAGCTGCCCGCCGTCCAGTCCGCATAGTTTTGGATGAAAGTCCACGGCTGCTGTGTTGATGTTAGAATCTGTGTGTTTAAAACGACCGCCGCAGCTCGCCAAAAAAACAGCCCGACGTGCTTTTGAGGTTCATTTTTACTTTTGCTTTGCTTTTAAGGTGCACTTAGAGGGACTTTTAGCATCCAACCATCATGGCAGAGAGCAGGTTTAGCCTTGTTTTCACAATGGTGTCTCAGTGTAAACACTCTGTGGAACACAGTACATCTGAATGCATGATGAAGGCTGTTTACACCTGGTTTTAAGATGAGTCTCGGGTTATCGGATCACCAGTGGACAGCACTAAATACAAGCAACCACCAAAATGCATTGAGATGTGATCACTCCAACCCCATGCAGAGGTGATTTGGGATGCATTTGACCACATACCTTTTGTAGTGTAAATGCAAATGATGCATCTTAATGTGTCCCCGATTAGGACGTTGCATTTAGTCTCCTTCATCTTGCCCTGCACTCATTTGCAACTCAAATGATTTTGTCATTGGAAATAGTTTGAATACTTTGTACATGTGCAATAGTTCTTGAATCATTTTACCTTCTCCTCTCTTTGAAATAACGTAACCGTTTACAAAAAGTGGCGTCTACTGGCGAGTCGCAAGAAAACTGGGCCCTGACGTTGCCATAGTGACATCTGAACACAAGTGGTCGGCAGGAGTGTTTGGAGACGGATGTTAAATACAGGTGTAAACACAGATGCTGTCCAGTCGTGATCCAATAGCCCGAAACACATTTTTAAAACCAAGTCCAATCACATCCCTCCATTTGCCACAGGTGTCCTCAACAAAAAAAAAAAAGTATCTGATTGGGTTTGGGAGCTGACTCAGTTATGTTTCTTTGACTGAGCTCCTTAAGTTTTATTTCTACTGTATCTTGTACAATTCATCCTGCTGTGGCAACATTTGTACCATGATGCATTTCAAGGGTTAAAGTCAAAATGCTACGTTTCCTGAAAGTGTTTTGGAAAGGAGGCAGTGACACGGGAGTGATCACAGATCCTCTGTCGTATTAAACTGGGTTACTATGGAGCAGCCCGGTGTCCTTTGGACGTGATTTAATAAAGGTAAACACAGCGGACGGTTGTATGCAATGGCAGTTGGAGCTTGTTGTGGCACGCTCCAGATTTACAACATATTTGCACTGCTGCCTTCTGATGGCTGCAACACACTGATATGAATCATTTCTACTCACTTTTATCTTTAAACACAAATGTTGTTTTTATATTGATTTAAGTGCAGGTTCAGGCTGAGGGGTGATTAAGGCACACAGTTTGGTTTGCAGTTATTGATAACCTCATCAAAGTTGCAGTAAAATAATGAAGTACTCAGTTTTGAGACATTTTTGATTCTCCTGGATGTGTTCACCCTTCATCCAGTCGACTGCTCCACTTCCTCTTCTAATTCTTTGAGTTACAATTTTTATCTTGTGCCAGTTTCTGTGTGTGTTGTGTTGTTGATCATTCCTTGTTCCTTTCCATTTGTGAATTGCTTTTGATGACTTTCGCTGCATGGCCTGCAGCAGTCATTCATATTTCAATAACACCTTCCTTCAGCCACATGGACACTTGTGATCAAACTCAGTGAGAGAGGATAAAGACCCCATTTATACCCACAATTAGCATCACCCACTAGCCTTTGTATTTACTCCTGCCAGTGATAAGCTTTACTGTTATCTCCACTTTGCCCACTGGCGGTTGAACTGCAGTATACCCAGACTGTGTGGACGAGGATTGGCTGATTGGTAAACAAACTCAGCGTATCGTGGGTCAGGTCAGGTCGGATCTGTTTGTTTTTTGTTTTTTTTCCCATGGTGAATTGGTGAATATGTGGAAAAGTGTGTCATGTGTTTTTTTTTTTTTTCAATCTGACAGAATAAAACCAAACCGATCCCTCAGCTGGAAAAAATAGGCATGGATCAGTTTTTGAAATCTCTGATCGGAAAAGTCGTGTTCACACACACAAACACACACACACACACACACACACACACACACGGAGCAACAAGAAGAAACCGAGTGAAGCAACACGTGCTGATACTCCAGAGGTTACTGATCCATGTGTGAGGCTTATTTTTAGGATAACGTGATAATAACACTCAATAAAACCTGAAAAAGAGGAAACAGGATTTCATAAAGTGTGTGTGTCCCCTCATTGTCTGACAATGCAGAGGAATGCCGCCTACAGTATCAAATATCTGCTCGGTTTACACGGTCGGAATTATTTTATTTTTGAACTGCAGAATCATTTTTACATCTCACAAAACTTTCCACTAACTTTCATTTCCTCCTCTTCCAGCCGGTCGGGGCTGTTATTATGGAACATTGTGGGGTCGCAGATAGTCGTCTGGTGCTGAGCGGCCGCAGCGCTCGCTCAGGATATATAACTTTCCCCCCTTGTTACCAAAGGGAAGTGGCTCTCCCCGACCGCAGGACAGGGCCGGCACGGTCCTCACTCTTCACTCTGGTCAGCCGAGGTCATCTTGGTCAACCAAGCTCTGACCTCCAACTCTTTCCAGAGGAAGGTTCAACCAAAATATTCCAATCGGAGGGATCCATGAAGCAGATGTAGGATGTAGTGTTTTCAGCAGTTTAATGAGTCTCAAACTGTCATGTCGTCTTTTACTGCAGACACGGCTTGGAACAGTTTTACTGCTTCTATTGTGTCAAAACGTATGAGCTGTAAGTCTTAATATTTCAGGGAATGTTACGATATAAAATGCAAGAAGAAGCATAAGCGACCTTCTCCTGGGAAATATGAGTTTGTATTCGCCTCAGCGCAAAATATCATTTTCAATTTGACCAGTTTTATGGCCGTTTTCATAGTTTCCTCTCATGACTTCCACATGAAAGGACAGCCCAGAGATAATTAAGTGGAAAGTACTTGAAAGGCGGCAGTCGTCTGCGCTGATGCCATCTTTACCGAGCGGGGGGGACGTCACTGCTCGGGCTTCGCTCTCGCCAGACACTGTGATCTTGGAGATAACGACAGATTGAAAGAAAAGTGTACCGCCCTAATCTGCCGGCCCTTTTTTTAATTTAGGCCTGGATGAAACTCGGGGCTCTCCGTTCGCAGAAGTAATAGCAAAAACCTGTAACTAAGAGCGTATTTATGGCCTTTGCTTGGCATCGGGTAGGGATCTGCGTAGACAAACAGCAGTCGTGGTTAAAGTTGAGGCAAATGTGGAATTCCAAACATTTGAATGACCTTGGTGCACGACGCTCGAATGAGGCACCTCTTTATTCGAACGCCCGATATCAATATTTACTTGAACTCTTATCATCGGTTCATGTCCTAGTATCAACGTTGTCGCTTTAGTGAGTACTTCTTTCATAATTAACTCTTCTCATTGCTTTTTCCGTGGTCATAATCGATGTTTTTAGGAAACAAAGATGTAATTTTACATCTGCAGATGGATTTGTAGAAAGTCTTTCTCCTCTATCCTCAGAAACACTTTGACCTTTGCTGAACATTGAACCACTGGTTTATGTATTAACAGCCATTGAAGTCACTTTTTTCTAAACACATTGGTTCAATAACCTGATGATTTACCCCAGTTTCCCTCCTACATTCCTCCTTCGGCAGCAGACAGACTGTATTTGTGAAGCAGATGGTTTTGGGTGAGCAGCCCTCGGTTCGGATGCGGCCGTGTTGTTGACGGGCCTGTTGATTCTGTTTATTCTAACCTCGTATTGCAAGCGCCGCTAATAGCAGCTCTGCTCTCGGGGCAGCGTCTGTATCCAGGCGTGCCAGCTCCGGGTGAAGCCATTAATCAGCCAGTCAGCTGTCTGTGCTCTGATTATATGTGAGGTAATGGAGTTACGCTGCAGTAGTCTCACCACACTCACTGCTGCTGGGTTACACTTATAGCTCAGAAACATCACAGTGTCACTTAAAAGTCTCGTAAAATGGTTCCTACTACTGATGTAACTTGAGAGGAAGAAAGTTTGATCAGATTTAAAGAGAGAGATTTGTTTTTCATGTCCGCTCCTGCATTGGTAGATGAAAATTAGTGGTCAAAAGAGAAAACGGATTCAATCTGTCGTCATTATTCAGTAGGGCTGCAAGGATTATTCCACATTATCGATTACGTCGATCATAAACATCGGCGCAGAAATTCAAGAATCGATGCATCGTATTATTGTTTTTGTTATAGGTAAAATCAAATACCAGCTGGGGAAAAAGGCATCTGTACTTGTAGTTCCCCGCAGGAAGCAGTGGGGGCAGTATCACTCCCACTGTTTACAGTATTTACAGAAACGGACATGAAGAAGAAGCAGAAGCACGACAGCGACAGGAAACAGAGCCAACCAATAAAGAGGAAAAGATGTGAAACAGCACGGCTTTTTGGTTTTTACGGTTTTTGTTTGAAAAGGCTAGATAGTATGTTGGTTTTTTGTACTCTCATTTCCCATCAAGGTGGCCAAGACGAACAGTCAACCGACACAAAGTATTACCCACACTCTGCAGGAAGGAAGTTTCACTGAAGCACTTCCAGTTTAAAATACCACATTAATGGGAAGCATACGATAGTTGGGATCCTTGTAGCAGTTACGCTAACCTGTCGCCCAGCTTGTGACAAACCACCCTCATGCACATTTTAATCATTTCACAGCACTACTTATTATTGCACCTTAACATGCCTTTCTTATCCAATTAATCAATGGTGTCATCAATAGATTATTCAATTACTAAAATTTTCGTTAGCGGCAGCCCTAATATTCAGACATAGTGGTTGTGTATAGTGTCCTGAAAGAAATTAGCAAATTTAGACGTTTAACAAAAGCAGCTCTGCATGAAAACTCTGCTGTGTCATGTTTTTAATGCAAAAATCCCACAACATGGCTCCTGGATGCTCCAAACAAACAATATGACATGATGCACAATACACCGGTGAGTCTGAATAACCTCTGATGCTGAAAAATTTATATTTCATGGTAACTTCTTTTCTTGGTTGCAGTTTGTTTTAAGGTTTTCTGAAATGTAGTGTGAACAGAACTTGTTGATCATCGATATCTAAACACCTTAACACAGGAGTAGCTTTATCGGGTTTTAGAAATCAACCCTTCCCATCTGTGTTCATGAGGCATAAGAGAATTGACTGAGATTATCCTCTGATATTTCATCGAGGAAGCTGCACTATTGTTAGGCTGCTGGGTAATAACTGTCCAGCCTGTTAAACAACAGTAAAACATTCCTCACCACATGCTGCCATGCATGTCATCCATCTCCTCCTCCTCCTCAGAGTTTGCTCTTCTGATGGATTTTCAGTGAATGGGTCCCCATGCTGAATTTGCACCTAAAATGTCCCGAATTTTATTTTTTACTGCCAGAACAACCTCTATAATTCTTATAATATAATAAACTTTATAGAGCACTTTTGAAACAAATGTTACAAAGTGCTTTCCAATAATAATAAGCTAATGCACACAGAATAAAAACACAATAAAATAAAGCACACTAATACATAATTTAAGAGGGCTTGTGTTTGTTTTTGTGCACCAGCTTTGTGGATAAAACAAATAAACAGACTATGAAAACATATTAGCTTAAATAACACTCAAATAAAACCAGGTAAAGCTCTCTGATAAAAATGGGTTTTAATAAGTGACTTAATAGAGTTATAAAAAAAACTACAAACCTTGTCAAAAGTAAAGCCCCAAATCACGAGATGCAGTCATACTGGATTATTATCAGGAGGGCTCTGTGTGGATATAGTTGGTAATTTGTAATTTCACTTTTCCAGCAGTGATATACATGACAGATTCACATGGGTTTAAGTCCCAGATGATTTCCACAAAGTGTTGCTCATTACTACAGGTTCTCCACATGATGCTTGTTTTATGACTGCAGCTTTAGTCTGACACACAGATCACATTTACACTGATCTCACACAGTGGGACGTGTGATAAAGCTCTAAGATCATCATTGCTTAGTATTTAAACACCTTTCATTAATCACTGTTTACACTTGTAGGTGGTGGAAGGAAACTGGGTTTGCTCCTCCCATCCTGCCTCCACTCACTTCTCCTCAGCGTCGGCCTCTGTTCCTTTGTGTTTCGTCCTGTTGATAAGAGCCACTCTCCCTCTTTAAACATTCCTCTTCAGATGATCTCCTGTGGTTCCTGTTTGGCTTGTGAAGCCTGATTGTTTCCTTATTACCTGTGCTCCTGACCGAGTTTAATCTCTTTAACTTCACCTGCCTCAGAGGCAGGCGGCAGTAAGGACCAGGTTTCTGTCTTCTGTGACAGATGTAATGCAGTCTGCTGCCCTCATTATATCCACCAGCAGGCTTTCTACATAATTAGTGAGTTTAAAGGTAATCATTGTGGTGGAAAATGGGTTGTAAAATTATGAAGTTAGAAAATGTTAAATGTGACTGATCACCCAGCTCATCCAGTCTGTCACATGATGTCTTCTCATGGTGAAGGAAGTTTGGACAGTTTTTGGAGTTTTGCTGAATTGTCACTTAGATGTGTTCATCATATGTCACAACATGGTACTGCTACACACTGATAGACCATGTAGTCCTTATAAAGCAGAGTGTAGCCACTTTAGATGCACTACTAGTGGTTATTAATCGTATCTCCAGTGATCTAAATGTGTGTGATTATGGGACATAAACCAGGGCCAGCCTCATCATCATTATATTTCTGTTATTTTCTTAACTATGTCAGATTTAGCTGTGTTTCTGTTGTTTCGCACATTTGCAGATGATATAAAATTGTATGGAGACTGTGCTGAAGGGAGGACATGCAAGAGTGGAGTATATGGATCACAACAAATAATAAAAGAAGGTATATCCACAGAAATTTTGGGGAATCTCGTTTGTGTATTCAACATGTTGAGGGACCGTCTGCCCCCCGGAGTGAACAGTGTTTTTGCTTCGCTAGCACCTTGCTACATCCTCAGTATCTGTTGCTGGGGTGTCCACACCCCTCCCTCTTCAGGCCTGCAGACAGCAGCAGTTGTTAAGACAAACAGATGTGCTCAGCACTCCTCCGCTGTCCTCCGTCCCCAAGGAGACGCAGCCGATGTGGATGTTATTGTTTAAAGAGGAGCTCCTCCTGGCTGCGGGGCAGGGCGGAGGTGGTGGTGGGGGGGTGGGGTTTAAAATGCCCCTGGGTGGCTGGGTGTCCATAAATCTTCACTCTGACGGCAAGTTCCTGGCCCGGTGCAGGTTGCGGGGCCGACAAAAAGAATCCGGGCCCCTGCTTTGGTTTGCTGGTTCTGTTGGTGTGGTTTGGTCAGGATGTGGGGGTCTCACTCACGGCAGCAGAAGAAAGCAAGTGAAAGGCCTCACGGGAGGTAAAGATAACATCAACAGTGATCTATAGGTCTCTGTGCTCATACTCTGTGTCTGCTGTGTGTGTGTGTGTGTGTTGAAAGAGAAAGAGGGGAACTGGTCTGACTGAACCGAGACGCCACAAAGAGATCATATAGGAACAGCATTTAAACAAAGTGTAGAAAAGAAGAGTGTGTCAGGATCACTGAGAGGTCGCTGAGCTCAGCGGAGGCCACAGTCCGGCTGTCTACTGCCCTCGTGTGCTCCTCGGACAGACTTCCCTCTGTCAGCAGTGATGACGGAGGAGGTGATTTCAACTGGAGGAACTGGGGGATGAACTTATGCTGATGGGGGAGGGATGAAGTGTGAATGTGAATGATAAATATGAGGAGAGATTCACAGTAACGTTGTCCTCAAAGTCTTGGATTTTTCACCATCAGTAGCAAGTCTAAAAATAACTTATTTAAGTTACTTAGCGACTTTTTTTTTTTCAAACACCACTATTGTGTTCCTGTACTTGGTGTAACTGTGAGAACATGCACTAATACAATGCAGGATTATGGCAAAAGCCTCAGGTGTGAAATTATACAGAATTTTCACACTATATGACACCACATCCTCATTTCTTTCTTTTTTTTTTTTTTTAACTGCAGTTAATTTAATAAAGAAAAAATTAAGGGAAAATGGGAGTAAAACTGAGTTCTTTTGAATTTTTTAGTAGTTTTTACATTATTAAATGTGTGGATTTTATTATCTGGTTGGGCATCTAGTCTTTTGTAGTCTTTAAAAAGTTTTAAAAATGCCTAACTAAAAACAAACTAAAGCAAGTAAAGTAAGATAAAATAGTCAGTGTTACGTGTTTTCTTTTATTTAAGCATTTACTTTCTTTCATGATAACATTGCAACCATGAAAACTTGTCTCCTTTTTCCATAAAGAAATATGACTCCTTATTTTCTGCACTGATGTGTTTCATCCATGTTGCAATGAAAAACAAAGTATAAGAAATAGTCTGATGTAAATCCATAAATAACAAAGACAATACATAGAAAAAGTGCATTGTATTTCACTTTGTCAGATTATTTAAGTTACTTTTTGTACATTTTGTTTCTTACAGCTTCAAATATTTTAATAACTCCACAGAGTGCTAAATGACAAAATAATTAGCGTTTTGTATTTTAGTACTTTGATTAAATAGAACTGGATCAATTAAAAACTAATGTTAATATAATATAACAGAAAAGCCGTTTTACTTCCCCTGTCACTTTCTATACATAGTTTTTACGTCCTGTTTGTGAGAGCTGTAAGTGGGCCTGACCAGGGTTAGTGTGTTTAGTTTAGAGTGTGTGACTGAGTTGTGCGGACAGCATGAAGTATGGCAGCGACGGAGGGGAGTTGGCCGACCATCCCGCCGAGTCCTGCGCTTGCTGTTTGGGTTGGCACCCCATCCAAGAGCCCTCCAATCCAAACACTGGAGGGCTGTTCACAGCCCATTACTCCTGTGATTGACAGGCCGGTCCACCACTCACAGGGCTGCACATCAAGTATGCTGCAGATTGGTGCCAGCAGTTTGTCGCTGAGGGTGATGATTTAGACGGCTGATTGATGTACATGTAAAAGCATTTCATAAGGTCTGAGTGGTCAAAGCGCGTCAATTTGGATCCGCTCCTGTGCTGATTATTTTTCTTTACTTGGGTCACTCTTACTTTTTATAGCAGCATTATTTCAGATGCAGATTGGCAGTGGTTAGTGCTCGCTCCAGACCTCGACTGGATATAAATTTATAGAACTCAATAGGACTTTAGTTCTTGCGTTTATATGACTCTGGTTATGTAAGCACTGCTTCTGACAGGGTTCAGCAGGATGTAAACAGTCGATGCCAAAGTCTAACTCAGTCACGTTACATGACTGATTATGACTTATAGGCCTTGATTACGTGTCATGATATAATTCAACATTTCAGCTTAATATATTACGTCACCCTGCTGCCAAACCTCCTGTGTTGCTGGTCACAGAATATGGAGTAAGGAATATTTTTTTTTATTTTTTTTTAAAGCACAGGGTTTAGTGTTGCAGGAGGAAGTGTAAGAGAAAACACAACAAACTGTATAAATATATGAAACTGGCAAAACCTGATCAATTAAGTGATCAGTCAAAATATCATCACCAAATAAAACAACATTCTCTGCTTTAACTTCCTAAACATGAGGATGTATGGGATGTTTTTATTGACTTGACTCATGTTAAATTGAATATTATTCATGGAAAGATTTATTGTTAATTGATAGAATTGACAGAATTTGATCTTAATGCTTCTTGTTGCCAAACAAAACCTTGTTCTCAGTGACCGAATCACTGGTTTCTACCAGTACAGATGGTTTTGGTATTTGTCCAAGTCTTGAGATATCGCTGAGATTATTGCCCCAACCCTATAAAACAGGAGTAAGTGGTTTGGATAACGTTTATTTCATAGAGCATACTAGATAAATCTTAATGACTCTGGTGAAACACTGACTCTAACGGGGGGAAATATCGGCTTCTCTAACACCTGCAAACTGAATGACTTTCCCTACATCTTAAGTTGTACAAAGATTGTTATTGTGACTCAATTAGCATTCTGACATTAGCATTTAGCTCAAAGCAACACAACACTCAAAGGTTCACCTAGCATAGACTCTGTGTAAGAGGTGGACATAGTCACTGTGATGTCACCCTTTGGTTTGTGGACTTTCATTTTAAAATCAGGAGTTTGGCATTTAAATATCACCACAATGGTTGTTTGGAGCCAAAAGTGACCATATTTGGATATGAAAACAGAAGTAAGGATGCGGGTCTGACCATTGAACCTTAGGACACTGTCCAATGTGTACGAGACTGGAGTTCATCAGTGAATGAGCCTTAAAAACCACCTGTAAATCATTGGAGACCAGACCTGTCCATCAAACTACCCACAGCCCTAAATCCTCCTCTTTTTGAAGCCTAATATTCACTTATTGGTGAAATAACTTTCAGATGGACCACTAGATCTCTAATAATAATAATAATAATAATAATAATAATAAGTTATCGTTAGCTAATGACATCAGAATAAATTTACTGTGTTTCATGATTACAAGTGAAATTGAACTCAGTGAATTGGCACCAGAATTGTTTTAGAGCCAGCATCTAGTGGCCATCGGTGGTATCACACTTTTTTACACTTCTGCTTCACTTTTGAGACCCTGTGGCTCCCTCCATCCTTTATATACAGTGTAAGGCCACTAGTACACTGATAAATCATAGACAGGAGACATGTTCAAACACAAACTGTATTTAGATGGCACCAAAAATCAACCAAAGCAATTATCATATAGCCAACTTCATCTATAGGTAAATGGGAACATACAAATTTTCATGATTTGAAGATTGTAAGACAAGATTGGCTGTGTGAATATTAGCTCAACTGTTAGCTAGCAGCAACTGTAGCATGTGTGGTTGCTATGGTTACCAGCAGTAAATTGTCACTTTTTATAGTACTCATGAGTGATTACAAAATGGGAAGTCGTGTACATGAAACGGTTGGCGTTCACTATTGAACATTGACTGTAAGTTGTGAGCAGCAACATGGATGCAAACAAATTCCTATGAAAGTAGTTACTTGGTGTAACTCTGGTTCTGTGAGTAAGTGTTAATGTCTGGAGAACACCAAGGCTATGTTAGGAATATTAACATTTTCTTATTTTCTCAGACATATTGTGAAATTACAAAACTACATGTGACAATATATTAACTCCCAGTCACAGAAAAATGAACTTCAGTGACCTCTACTATTTCCAAAAACATCAGCTAACATGTCACAAGGTGAAATTTCCACTTATTAGGCTGTGAGTACCACAAGTGGAATTAACTCTTATAAATGCAATTAACATAACCCCATATAAAGGTACTAGTCAATCCCATGCACTTTTGTAGGATGTCTAAGCTATTGAGTGAGTGAGTGAGTGACCGAGTTTACAACCAATCACCAACAGGTATTTTCTGTGGGTGTGGTGTAGTGTTATAAATGTCGGTCACCTGATTAGCGTGCACTCATCCCTGTTATTCCTGAGAAACGGTGAGTTAAGGCTCGCTGGAGGCCAGATGGAAGTGCCGTCCTCAGCATTTCTCTGCTGTTGCTGGGAATGTGGGCTCTGTGGCATTGGTTCTCACCATTAACAGGGCTTCCCTCCTGAATAGGCCCTGCCAAACTATGCGGTGTCCCGCCGAGTCCAGAGATGAGGACATGGGCTTGCAGTGAAGCCTAGCAGTTCCAACTTCCTATCAATGACAACAAGCATCAATCTTAGCCGCCCTTAGTCCTGGACCCTGCCAAGCATGACTCCAGTGAGAAGAAAAAAAGCAAAAGCCTCAGGCTGCTGGAATCAAACAAAGGCTGGATTATCCTCCCAATATGTCTCTTAGCAGGACAGTTCATCTTTGAATCCCCCATGGTTCAGAGCGGAAGAAACGTCATAATTTTTGTGCCTGGCTGCTGTGGATGCAGTGGGTCTCCGCCCCTCCTCCCCTCTCACACTCGGCCCTTGTCTCCAGACTTCTGTCAGTTGCGTTGAGAGGCCTAATAAAGTTTGAAATAAAATCCAACCCTGTTGCTTCCATTTCGACTCAGTCCAAAATACACCATTTAACACTATATGTGACGCTTCCAAAAACATTCTCCGTGACATTTATTCTCTCACACCTGCTGAAATCCAGCAATAACCCTGTTAAATAAGCGAGGTGTGGAGTATTGCTCAGGAGCGGTAGTTTTCGCTCGGGGTTTCCCAAACACTCGAGGAATCCTACTTGAGTTTTACTGATTGGAAATGTGTCCGGACAGATCGTGGTGCTCTCACAGCGCTCACCTTCACTTCTCAGCAGTGTGTTTGTTCAGGTGCAGAGGACCCTCGACCCTTTGGGTTTTACAACTGCCGGTCTTGATATGATTCACAAGTTTATTAGAGAGAGAGAAAGGAGGAGTTTGAGATGTGGCTTCTGAATGACAATCTTTGAGTAGAAGAGAGTCCTCCCACATTTGTTCACACTGTAAATCCTCAAATAGTGGCTGGGGGCCTGTATTCACCTAAACTGCATAGGTAACTAGTCTCTATTTGAGGCTGGATCCGATTAAATGTCAGACTTTGTTTTGTAACTTTAATTGGTCATATTTCAGGGATCGGGAGCAAAGTAGATCAAACCATAAAAGTCTTAACGCTTTCTTTGACTGTTTCAAAAATAAAAGCCCATGACTAGCTTTTTAGTGGACAGAAACTATTCATTTTTTTAACCAGACTTTTATTGTGAAATATATGGAGGTAAACAAATGCTTAACTTATCCACCCCTGCTATTCTCCCAGTCTGTATATTAAAGACTAGGAAGTGGTTAGCTAAAGGCATGGACTGTTATCTACAGTGTTGTTACTCTTAGACACTGCCATGGTAACTGTTCCCCCTGTTATCAGTGTTTGTGCTAAGCTAAAGTAAGCTAAGCTATTTCTTTAAGAGATTAGCTTCAGATAAACTTAAAAAAAATCATTGAACAGAAGCATCATCGTCAAGCTAACAATAAGATTAGTGGGTATGCAGAGATCCACACAGTCACGTGTCATGTGTCATTTTAACCACCCAAATGTAACCACATTCATTCATCCTTAATATTGTGTTTAACTCGAGTTGAATTGTCAGACAGTCTATCCCTTGATCACAAATCCCATCACACATCAAGGCAGCTCCATAAAACTTAAACCTCATTTAATAACTTGGGCTGTTTTTATTATAGTAAATACATTACTATACATAGTCTACTGTATATAGGGGTTTGTGGTTCTGCAATATTTGAAGGTTACTGTTCTCTCTTGTACGGCAGCAGAAGCCAAAGTGGACCGGAGGTGCCAAAAAGCACAGACCAGACGGGGTGGTCCGGAAACGGCCTGGAGATCCAGTGAAACTTAACAAGCATGTTCCCTTTGGATGTTAAAATGAAGTGTAACACAGATATTAATGTAGCAAGTATCACAACACAGCAGAGGAATGTAAACTGGAGCACTGGGACATCAAGCTGGATGCTAACCAGCTGCAGCCGAATACCTCCGTAGTCATAATAGCCTGAAATCCACCTCCCCCTCCACCCCCAACGGCCAGTTAGTCTCAAGCCTCAGTTTTCATCACGGCTGTCCAGGAGCAGGGTCAAAGTGACTCCTTCTGGGGGTGAAAGTGTCTCATTACTCATCTGGGGAAGTACATGATTGTTGGGATAAATCACATGTCTTTGTGTGAGGGTTCGAGTCTCGTGCAGGAATCTTTGTGTAGAAAGTTGCGTAGCTGCTTTTAGCTCTTTAACAATCATGTGAAGCAAGTGATAACCTTGTTTCATGTGTGTGTTGTTTTCTCCAGAGGTGTCCTTCCTTTGGGCTGCACACCAGGTTCACCACAGTGCAGAGTACTACAACCTCACCACTGCCCTCAGGCAGTCCCTCACCCAGCAGTTCGCCTCATGGGTAAGTTATTATTGATGAAATAATAAGTCTGTAAGTCCCAGAGAGTGATTCATGAAGGAAACCCACTAACAAGTGTAAACAAAACCTGCTCAATTGTTGTCCCAGAAGCATTAAAAACACATCAGTGAGTCAGGCTGTTGCACTGGGTGACATGTTCCTTTATAACCATGATCACACACATTGTAGTTTATTTTGAGCTCAAAGCACCAGCCAGCTCCTGTAAAAACTCACTAGAACACCAAATTTACAGGTAAGAAAAGTCTCCAACAACTGCACTGTTAACTTCTTCATAGATTCTTCAAAGGACTAGAAAAGCTGAGGTCAATATACAGTTTGTAAGATAGATTATGATATAGACTAACAATTCATGGGAGTGTTTGACAAAGAAGAGCTCAAACAACAAATATATCCATCTCTGCAAGTCAGACTGTTCCCATCATGGATGATTTCATGGAGGCTGCCATTTTAAACATTTCAACCAATCAGAACAAGGAAATGGAAAATTTGTTTTTTTTCTGATTGATTATTCTTGATATCACAAGTTACACATGGTGAGTTATACTGCAGAAGCATTGGGATTGTTATTGCATTACTCGCTGTTATCACCATAGCAGGAACAAATGTGAATCTGATGTCTTCAGAGTCGCATTGTGCAGTTTACACACTTCCCCTTTCTGTACTGAAGAGCAACGCTGAGATAGATTCAGCTTCGAGCCCAGGTGATGTCATCAACATGGCAGCCCAGTGGGGCATTGGGACTGATTTACAAAAATGTGTTTTTAAAGATTTACAAAGTCAGTAAAAACTAATATTGTTGCTCTGCTTGGTTTTTGTTGACATTAAGTTTTTTAAGTTTCTTCAGTGTCTTGACTATGACAATGTAATTTGTTGTATGTTCAACCACAGCCAATGGTAAAGTTACACTGAACTGACACACCCTGTAGTCACCAAGTTATGAGAAGATCTTCAGGAGCCTTAGCTACTTTTGTAATGAAACTTACTGTTTTATGATTACAAAATAATCATAAGTCTTTATACAATTGATATGTAGCATTTCTGTCCTTTGCGTTTTCATTTCTTTAATTTTTTTTACTGTAGATTGTTTCATTTTTATTTGTTTTTTATGCATGATGTGAATAGTGCTGTATTTATTTCATTTCTGTCACTACTAGTATTTATTTATAGTTTTCTATTTTAAAATTTGACACTTCACTTATTTCTCCCACTGCTGATCTGACCTGTTCCACTTGGTACACTAATTTACCGTATTTTCCGGACTATAAGCCGCTACTTTTTTCTGACGCTTTGAACTGAAACACCAGTGTGGCTCATGTATCGGCGGCAAGAAGCTCGTTGACTTTTTACAAGCTGCAAGCTCTGTGCTGCCGATACATTAGCCTCGTCACATCAGAGTGGACCACATGAAACTGTTGGAATAAATTCAGTAGCAGCTTATAGACAGGAGCGCTCAATAGTCTGGAAAATATGGTAGTTGTACTGTTGAGCTTGTGTTCATCTGTATATGACGAATAGACCAAAGTAAACTGACCCAACCAAGATATTAGGAAATCAGCACATGGACACTTGCAGCAGTCAGGTGCTACTGATGCTATTAATCTGAAATATCAAAGTTAGATAAGTTAAATAAGACTTTATGTCAATAACAGAGCAGAGGTAACAGCTGGGTTGTCCTGCATATGAAAGCATCCTTTGGTATTGCTGCTACTAGTTTCTTTCTTCTCTTCTCCAGATCTTCTACATGCCCCTGGCTCTGGCTTTACCTCCATCCATCTTCGCTGTTCACATACAGTTGAACCTGCTCTATCAGTTCTGGATCCACACAGAGGTAAATACAAAAGCATTTGCTATAAGTTCTTTAATCCATCTATCTGTGGTTGTGACAAAAACACTAAAACAAGTATTATGAAGGTAACTCCAAATGGTTATTTAGAAAATGTGAAGTTGTAAAAAGGGCACCACACCCACTTAATTCACTGTAGTGATGTTGCAATCCATTAAACATTTTCTGTTACAAATACTCTTCTATAATAGTTGTTATCATAGTCCAACAAATGCTGCATGTCCTGTTTCTATAATGTTTTTACATGCATTAGTTGGAGGCTCTGAATGTATAGCCTCAGCCTGTTACTATGTATTTTCATATAAAACATATTTATTAGAGCTACTGAGCTACTTTACTGCCTCTGAAATAAATCTGTGTAATGGGACATTTTAAGAGAAACTATAGTTTTCTTCAACAAGATTTATAAATCAAAAAATAAGTAACTAATCACTCTGCAGACATGTTTTTTTTTTTTAGCGATGATTAGTTTTAGTTTTATATTTCAAAAAAGAAGTGAAATATAAATCCAGGATTGGTTTTAATTTTTAGATGTGGCTGTGTCCAAGCAGTCTGGTTTATAAAAAAAAAAAAAAGCATGAATATTGATATAAAAGAAGTACAGGAGTCGTACATGTATAACCAGCATACAGCTCCAGTTCAGTATGAATTTATTTGTTTGTTCACTGTTTCTGTGCAGGATTATTATTTAAAAAGCTGTCGGTAAAGTTATCTTTCTCCCTGTGCCAGGACTAATCTGTCTGTTAAGTTGGGTTCCTGTGGACTGCGGTGGAACCTGTATTCAATAAAAAATAATGAGATTTTATGAAATATTCCAAACAGAAGCATGACCACTCTGTCTGCCTTTAAAGTGACTGAGAGTATCACTTTTACAATCCCCTCGATCGTTAGAGGGAATGAATGGATTCGGGACGCCTTCCATCTTTTAGTGCACTATTAGTGAAAACAGTCGTAATAGTCACAATTTTCTGAGGGGATGTAATTTATGCCTCCTTTATAGGTTTTTTTTTTTTTTTTTTTTTTTGATGTCATGTAATTTACTGGCACGCTATTGGCTGCAGCCTCAGACCTGGAGTGAAGTGGTGGAGACCCCTTTCATTCAAGATAAAACTCTCACGCTCGGCTGCCAGACGCGGCCATTACATGGAAATAATGAATCGCTGAGAAATCCTGCCCAGCCGTGCACATTTCTCCAGATTGAAGGGTCCGTCCTGCTGATGTGATCCATCAAAATATCTGAGCTGCAACCAGAGGAGAACAGTGTGAAATACGCCCTGTGTGACCTCTGTAATCTGCAGCTGATGCATCTGTGTGATATCATCCAACAAAAAAGATCAGTTTCTGATAGTTTAATGGACAAAATGTAACCGTGATACATTCAGCTGGATGGTAGTTTATACTGCAGCACATGTGGATATGCTCTATGTGTGTGCTAATGGGTTTAACCTGTTATCAGCAGTGTTAGCCTCTCTGCTCTTGGCACTTTTTCTCTTTCCTCTTAACTCCTATCAGCTTCTTAATGAGGGGAATACATCAGATGTGAAAGGTTTAAAGGCTTTTAATTGATATTGACAACTCACAATTCACTACAGTGATATGTTGTTGCCATAACAACCAAAAACTGCCCCATAATGCATTGTTCCATCCATCATGTTTGCAGAAATCTTTTTTGCCTCATGTTTTGGATCTAAAGATGTTTTGAAATGATCATTGGTCAGAAGAATGTAGTTTTTGTCCAAGCAACACTTTGCAAAACAAGATTTCATTCACAAAGTTAGAGTCTCCGCTGGAGGATTTCCATTGTTTTTGGTTACTTATTGTCTAGGACCAGCATGAGGTCGGCATTTTCCTGTGACTGACATTTTTTGTCCAAGAAAACATTTGGTCTTCTGGGAAATCCATTGTTTGTAATCATTCATGGTTTTTTATAGGAGACCACATGTGTCTTTCTGTACAGCCACATTCAGTCCAGATTTACCGCTCGTTAACAAGAAATGTTAACTTGTGATTTACATCAGATCTGCTGACGACATTCACCTTCTTCAGTGAATGCTAAGTTCTCCTCTTGGGGCAAAATATTTTTTTCCTGAGGACCTTCGTGCAAACATTTTTTCTCTTAGAGGTGAACAATGTGCTGAACAAGTTTGTTGTACATGGAGCTTCTGTGTCTAATTTATTGGTCAATTAAAATTAATAAACAATCTGTATTGAATGTATTAAATATACATGTCATATTGTTTCCACAACAGTATAAAAAATGGCCTTTAATTTTAGTGTTTGTTACATTTTCTGTGAGTAGATGTACTGAGTTTTACTTTAGCTATATGATATTAAATGTCATTGTATTTAACGTTTTCTTCCAGCTGATCAAAAGCCTGGGACCTCTGGAGTGGGTCTTCAACACCCCGACACATCACAAAGTTCATCACGGTGAGAGAAAGGACATTTCATAAACTAGAACAAAGATCTGAAAGGTTGATTACTCTTGAGATTGTGGTCATGTCTGAGTCTGTCTGATGAAGTTAAGTGTGACTAAGATGATGTTTCCTTTCTTTCAAACCTCAACAGGGAGAAATGAGTATTGCATTGACAAGAACTACGGTGGGATCCTGATTATCTGGGACAGATTATTCGGTGAGCACGAGTCATTGCTGTTTGCTTCTAGTTATTATTTTTTAAATACCTCCACTTCCTCATGACAACAGTGAGTTTTATCTTGTGACTGTGTCCTGTGCCTGGCTGTAGATATCTGGGTCAGGTCAGTATCAACTCACACAACCTTTTTCAACAAAGGAATATCCATACAGAACAATTTGAACCAGCAATAAATACAAACAGGGGTGACTTTGTCATCTTTGTTTTGCATGAAGTACACTCTGTTGCTGTTCGTGCATTGCTGCTGTTACTGTCAAGGACCAGATTAAAGAGGGATGTGGCAAAATGAAATACAAAGATTTTGAGCTCTGCAGTGCACAGTGTTTATATATAATATTTTTATTGATGGGGTGCCATAGGTCAAATTTGAAACTAGTGCACATACTAGCAGTTTATGATGATAAACTTGTGACCATCAATTATTCAAACACATTAGTTTTTTTATGTTTGCACCTGTATTAGCGTCTGTAACATCTGCACAGTCAGTATCTGATACTGAAGCATCAACCTTTACTACAGTGAGGAGAACACAATGCAGTGGCTCTGCAAACTGTAGGTCTGGTTTCGGCCTTTATTCAGGACTCAGCAGGTTTTGCACTAAGATGTTTATGCGAGGTTTCTGATTAAATTTTGAGGTCTACTTTACCCAGAAATCCCTGGGGCCATTTTTTCACTTTCTGTGGCTGCAGACGGTTTCAGCTTCTCTTGTTGAATAGAAGGTTTCACATTTTACCCCTTACAGTTTTGTGTTTATAGGATTTGTCCGACTAAAGGTTTGGCAGATGTAATGTCTCAGAAAGTGCCTTGTGCAGCAGTAATATCTTTGAAGTGTGTTGTTTAAAACTCCAATAATCACTTGGTATCGGTTACAAACACACAGAATTATCATCAGTTTTTTTTTTTCTTTTAGCTTCATAGAGTTTTATCAAATTTTGGTTTATTGTTATTTTACAGGCCCCAATTTTATTCAATCTTGGTGAAAAGGTTCAACATTACCTTCATAATCAGTCATGAACTTTTTTTGCAGCTAAAGTGTTTTTTCTAAAAGTTTGATGGAGACCAAAACGGAGCTAAAAGAGGGAATATTTACCAAGCACCAGAAACACAGATGTTAATGGAAAGATGTTTTTTTTTCCCCTCCATATCTGCAGATTGTATAAATATGCAACTGTTTCTTAACATGTCACAATCTGGCTCTTGGGCCATGACAAATATGAGGCCCACACCATGTTTAAGCAGCTAACCAAATATTTTATTTAACAGAACTAGACACATAAGTTAGGATTGAGAAGCTGTGGAGTGGTGGATCAGTAGTGTAGAGTGTTAATATGGGGTGTGTGTGTTGAAAGATTCACAAGAGAAAGCAAAATTGAGAAGTCAGATCAGACCGTCACATGGTCGGAGGGGCTGCCTGCTGGTCAGTGTTGTGAATATTGTTTCTTTGACCTGGCCACACATGACACAACAAGAATCAATGTCTGGCCTCTTGTCCAGCTGTGTGTTTGTTTTACAATTGATTGATTTATTTATCCATTATTTGTTAAAGAGGAACAATGTAGACTAATAAACAATAAAATGTGAATGCATCCAGTTAAAGCCAAAAGGCTAATTTCCATTGATGAACATGGCAATAAACAATACCCCCCCACAGGTATTGCTCATCATCAACAACAAATTTTACATCAATCAACTCAGAAACCAGGGACTTGTTATTATTGTTGACACAGTTGGTTGTTGATTAGCCTTTTCTTTAGGGGTTTTTTTAATGAACTGTATGAAGTGGACGGTTATGTTTTGTGGGATAGTATCAGCTGCCCTGTATGTAAAAACTGATTGACCAAATGTGGTCTTGACTTGTTTTCTAGATGATCTAAATAGTATCAGGCTGCAGAGATGGAGTTAAGCCGTACTGGATTTTGTATTTGAAGCAGCAGTTTTTAAAGTAATAAGATTGTTCCAACTCAGAAGTCTGTATTTCTTGATTATAGAGTAATGATTGAAGGATCTGGGTTTTGATTTGAAGATTTTACTGATTACTCTTGAAGCCTGGATCAAACTGCATCAGAGAAATGCTGACATCTTATGAGCAACTTCACAGCCTTAGATCCTCGGGCAGGACCCTTCTGACCGCTGCAACGTCCAGGCTTAAATCTAAAGATGACCAAAGGTGCCATCAGAGCCCCTTGGCTTTGAAAGAAGTGTCTTTATAGACTTCCTTTTCTTTATGTTATGTTTTAACTATTTTATTATTTCTCTGTATTTTTACATCCTTGTATTCTCCTGATTATTCTGCTTTTTCTGTGTTAAAGAACTTTGTGTTGAAAGGTGACATATGAATAAAGTTTATTATTGTTTATGTCCTCCTCAGGTACCTTTGCTGCCGAGGAAGAAAAAGTGATCTTTGGTCTGGTTTTCCCCATCAACACGTTTGAAATCCTCTACGTTCAGGTCAGTCTGGGCTCCCGTCACTGATTTGGCTACCGCCGGTCGGCCATCGGCGGAGCAGCTCACCTCCGTCTGAGTGTAAACACCTTCACTAGATGAGGTGTGAGCTCATGTTTCCCTCGCTGGCTGAGTGGCCATTTTGTAACCATAACATTATTACTCTACTCCAAACAAACTGCCCAGCTGAGGTGAAAGAGGCCAATAAAATGAAATGCCAGGTGGATGTGAGGATTATTTTCGCTGCCCTCGCCACTGGCAGAGCGCAGCGTGAGCAATGTCCTGCCCAATGAAAGCAGAAACGTTCCCACTCAGGATTAATTATCGCTGCTATTGCTTCGTTAGCATTCATCAGTTAAAGGTAGTGTTTGGCTATATACTGATACCCGACTGGTGTTTTTTTTCCTCTCTCTTTCAGTGGCACTACTATTTAGACTTGTGGAGAAGGTCCAGGACTTACACAACCATCAGCGACAAATTGTCAACTTTCATCAACGGCCCAAGTTGGACCCCCGGTAAATCTCGGCTGGGCGACCACAGCGAAAATCCTAAGGTTTGCATCACTGCTGAATGAAAGCAAAAAAACAAAAAAAAAAACTTTCCCTCAGGCTTCATTACCCATCATTTGGACACACGCAACACACAGGACTAAATGACTCAGAGCATTCCTGATTGAAGCATTCATATATTTTGCAAGTTTTACAAGGAGCTGCCACATCAAATAAAAGCTGCAAAGCCTTTGTGGAGGCAACACAATAAGTTCAGTTTCTGTCTTTAAACACAGTCTGCAGGAACGAAAACCGCACGCAGTCGAGTGTAAACGCGCGTGTTTGCATGTATGTGTGTGCAGAAAGAAACACAGACTCCGGTTGAATGGCCCCGGTGGTTAGCTTTGAAATAACGCTGAGGGTGTCACATATTTAGTTCCCTCATGCTTCACACTTTAAAAAAAAAAAAAAAAACACTCCCCTTTGCCTTTACGATTGAATAGGCCCTTTAAACCCAGCGGGGCGATTCAAACACGGACAGAGCTGGAATTTAACTGAAATATCTTGAAAGGCTTCATGTAGGCGGCTGCTTGTTGATATCTGTCGGTGAGGGGAAGAAAGGGGAGCGAAGGAGGAGAGAGGGTTGAGTCTGTTTCAGCTGTTTGAGAAAAGGCAGAGCAGAGGACTGGAATACCTACAGGGTTGGATGGGTTGTGGCAGAGAGGAGGGGGACCCACATGTGGTGGTTTCAAAATCCTGGAAAACCCCTCGAATTAGAGACGGGCAGCCATGATGCTCCAGTTTTCTGTATTTCCTTCTCAAGAGTCTGAATATTAAAGCCCTCAGGCCTTGATTACTGAAAGCTTTGGACACAAAGGCAGACAAAAAAAAGGTCAAATGACTCAGGGAATTCTTACAGAAGGACCTCATGTGTTTGTCAGTGTTTGAGGGAAACCACTACGCCCAATAAATCCTGGATGACTTTGTAAATGGAACACAACAAGCTAATTTTCACAAGTTTTGAAATTCAGCCTGCAGGAGATCGAAGCAACAAAAAGGCTTTTTGAAGAAAATAAACACTTAAAGAGGCAGAACAGATCTGAGAGGACAAACTTTAACCCGACTTGGCCTGAAGACAACGAGTCACAAGCTTTTTCATGTGATTTTATTAGTTTGACATGAAATCTGTGGTGTTTGGTTTTGTGTTTCCAGGTCTAACCCTGAACAAACCTTTTACATGATATTACTTATGCGTGGCATTTTTCAGCAACAGTCATTCAGTGTATTCACTGTAATTAGTTGTTTTTATTGCTACTGGCAGAGATACACTTTTGTCACACATGATTCAATCAGACAGACCCACTCTCAGGGGATTGACAGGAAGTGATGCATGTGCACATGGAGTATGATGCAAAAACATTACAGGCATTTGAAAGAGGAACTGTGGTTGTTGGCAAGTATTCTCTTTAGTTTTCTTTGTTCATTAAGTGTAACATGATCAGTCCTTTCAGCTAACATCTGTTCTTGTGCACATGTAACAAAGGTGAGGTTTATCTTTATGCACTTTTAGATTAATTGTTCATTTTATATTAAGCACATGTGATTAAACTGTCTGTTTTTACCACATATAAACATAACCTCTTCAACCCAGACTAAAATGTTGAGGAATGTACCTTGAATGTCACATGTAATTATTGTTTATACCAGCACTCCTTTGTAACACTTAAATACAGTGTGGATACCACTAAGAGTGTGTGAAAATGTGTCAGTGTGTGAGCACAGAGCGACAAACTGTACTGTTAACACTGGTGTGTAAGGACCCAGAAGCAGGACACTGAGGCAGACTCGCACTGTGAATAATGGACTGTAAAGTTCAGTATGACTGTCAGTTTGTTAGATACTGAGTGAGCAGAGTCACTGAAGGCACCAGAGCAATAACAAACTTACTAAACTAGAATTAACTGGCCTGTAGCATCTGTACCGTTATGGTGACTGAACAAAGACTGGAGAGCAGGACTGGACGTGGACATGACTCCACCAGTAGCAGCACCTGAAACTGATGGAGCCCAAAGACAAACAGGGGGACAAAAACACAACAGCAGGGAGACACAATGACAATGTTAAAGGAACTCATGTCCACAACCATGGGTCACTACAGGAACTGTGGTCATGTGACTGAAAACACAGTGACAACAGTTACAGAAGTGCCATGTTTTATATTGGGAAAAAATAAAAATTATAACATGCATCTTTGCAGCATAAGAAGTGGTGTTGATGGGACACACTTCAGCTCACTGGTTTGTACTTTTTTTTTTTTTTTTTTTTAAATGGTTTTTCAAGCCAGAAATAATATACAAAACACATTATTTATTATGTGTTCTGTGCACTAAACAGGAGTCTGGGTACGAGCTTTTCAAAGCTCTGAAAGCAACAACGTTACTATGAAGTTTAACTTGAATGAGTCGCTGTTATACAAGTATGTGCATGCTGGCTGGTGTGAGACTCTACTCTTAAAATAAATTAGGGTTTGGGGAATTAAACATGTTTATTTTCCATGTGCAGGTTACTGGTGAGGAAGTGCCTCATGCTCCCAGTTGGACTCTGCCTTTACAAGTTTATGTGACCCTACATTTCCTGCTGGTGCTGATGACGTACCATGAATTGTTTCAAAACAAGATGGTAAGTATTTGTCACATTAGGAAAACTGTAAATGTGGATTTGTGTTTAAAATTGATGTGAAGGTTTATTTTCTTGCTTCTGAAGAGCTTCATATGTTGCTTTTTTTATTCGTTAGCCTTGTCAGCTTTATGGGATTAAAGCTGGTGACCTTCTGGTCGCAGACTGATATGTTTAGGCTACTGTAATCCCTCATATAAAGTATGACAAGGTGGTCCTGGGCCCTTAATTTAAGGCTTGCCTGAGTTTTGCGTGTTTGTTTGCCAACATTATTTCACTCAATTATGCAGTTTGTTGTGGCTTGTCCACGGTGGAGCGGAGTCCTCTACTTAGCCAGCAGGAAAAGACTAGCTCTGTCTAACATCATGACAGAATGACGGATCGGCATTCCCCTTTAGAACAACCTTTGTCTATTATTTTCCACTCGACAAGCCAAAAGACCCCCTTCCTCCTTCTTGTAGAAAAAAAAAAGAAACAGGTCTCCTCAGCAGTTATCTTTGGAAAGCTTTTTTCCCCAGGCATAGTTTTGGTTAGCCAAAAAGTGCTGTCACGCCCAGCCTCTTCAAACTCCCAAATAAAATGGCCTGTCTTCTTTTTTTTTTTTTTTTTTTTTTTT
>OOFC01005297.1:4104-24925 GCA_900323345.1 Pseudochromis fuscus
AAAAAAAAACCTTCACGTCATAGCAACTCATCCAGTCAGACATAAAATCAACACTGATCAATTAAAATGTTTTAGTGTTAGTTCATTTTAAACTAAATAAAATCAAGATTCAAAAGATAAACAGTTTTTAATCTGATAAAAAAAAACAGCATTTTAAATAATTTAAATCTAAAGTCAATAAAACTTCAAGCTTGAAAGCAAATCACAAGGCTGCGAGTCGTGGGATTGCAATATCGTAGAAAAAATAAATAAATAAATGAAATAAAAAAATCTAAGCCAATATCTTCATGTCTCCGGCACAATGGGCCAACGTTACCTTTTGCCAGTCCTCAAATTCATTTTTAAAACCCATGTCCAACCTCACAACCTACACAGTAAACAGCCAGAGGCGATTCAGGGAAAGTTGAGATGGTGCTTTCTTACTCAAACTCAGGCCCGAGCTGGAGGGCTGTGAAATATGTATGGATATTTACCAAGACTACAACCTGCTGACGGATGGATGAGGAGTTTTGTACACAGATGTAAGGCAGATATAGAAGATGTAGGCCTCGGCGTGTTTTTTTTCTGTTACCAACAAAATGTTCCAGATTTGAGCGGCAATGATTGACGAGCAATCGCGCGCCACGAACATTCAAAACTGAAAAAAAAATTACATTCACGTTAAATGGAACAAGGTCGACCATGTAATTGTATTCAAATGTTCCTCGAGCCTTAGGTTTTTGGGGGATGGTAACAGATAAATATGTAAACACAATTTCATTTCATTGTTTCAGGAAAGAAGACAGTCAAGGACATTTTTCCACATGCTCTATTCATTACCAGCAACATAATATAACATAACGCATAAAACTGAGATACCACAAGAGCACTGACAGCAGCTATTGTCTTGAGGTATGTTGTTATCATAAATGTAGAGCTGTCGAACCATGAGCGAAATACAGCCACTTCAGGAAGAAGCGCAAGAGGGAGAAAATGTAAAGAAGTGAGAAAGAAAACAATTAATGAGCAGGAAGGGAACTGAAATTCTACTGTAAACTATTCCAATGATGGCACACAACATAGAACAGCTACTTATGGTGGTAATGTGTTTGTACATATTCATATGGACTTACTCTGACACAGTCAACAGATGGTGAGAGGAAAAGCAAAGTGAAATTACTCTGTGGACTGAGCTGCCATGGATCTTCAAAGATGCCAATTCCAAGCCCGAAATATTTAGTCAGGCAAGCTTTTGTAAGAGGCAGTGTGGTTTGAAAAACCAATAAGCAAGTGTGAGGCCAGAGAAGTAGAGAAATGTTCGTTCCAAGTAGGAATCGGAAGCAGTTTATTTTGCAGTGAGAGGTGAAAACAAGTTACTCAGCTGTCAGTTTGTTGTGGACAAGAGAATTTTAGGCATTAGTAGTTCGTTATATGATATTTTTGGCTCAGTATAGATTCTGTTTATCAAAAAATATCCAGTGTATATTACTCCATAAATTACCTTTTGGTCTTAAGAAGATGCTTCACAGACTGGTTTTGTTTCTGGGGTTTGATTTTTATACATTTGGAAAAAATGAAGACAACTTTACCCCAACTTCCCATTGTGCCTGGAACTCACTGACAAATAGCAACACATATACATATCAACTGGTCTTAACAATTTCATTACATCAATCAGGCTACTGTACACAACTGAGTAATACTGGCACAATGATGCCACAATAATGATGTCAGTTTTCAACAGCTGTATAGATGTAGTAGGGAAAATAATGGTAATGTAGTGTAACAGAAAAAATCCGCCATGACATCATGCTGGGTAGAATCAAAGAAAAACAGAGTATCTGGACAACAGGACAAACATATAACAGCCCACATGAGAATCACTTTATCTGGTGATCTTGATCTGTGATCCCTGCCTGTCTACAGTGTTAATTTCACCACTTATATCTAAAACACACATGACTGGATGGAACAGTCATAAGACTGAAGAGAGTAAGATGTTTCTCAACCATGAAGACTTTTATGCTTTTTACTCATGTGACATATAACATCTGTACAAATCACTGTCCCTAATTACCATTCCATTTACAGTCTAGATTTTTATTACACTGGGCTTCCAAGTGTGTTAGTTGGTCATAATGGAAACATAAATTACTACATTTATTGTTTCTGTGAGTAAATGCAGTCTTGGTGAGGCTCAATTCCTATCAAACTTATTGAAATCATATTCTCTGTGTTCAATTTTATACCCACTTCTATACTTTTAATGTTTTTCCACTACTGTACAGGGACCTATGTGTACATGTGATACTCATGAAGTTCGCAGATATTAATGAGCAATTACTGTCCAACATATTGAATAGGTTCTTTGTAACAAAGTAATTAATGTATGCCTTTACATAGGCTGTAAGGATTTGTAACTTGCCTACCAGGGAAAAAATGAGAGTGAACACACTTGTTGAATATTTGGAATGTATAAAGACATTCTGTATAGCAGATGCATTTGTGTGACTACACAATCTAAATCCACGTTGCTTGTTTTTAATCACTAAAACTTCATAGGATAGAATTAAACCACAGAAAAATACTTTGACACTACTAAAGGTTTACTTCCCATCCAAGTTGTTCAATGATTTTAATTAATGTTTATCTACGTGTAAAGGTGAAAAAATGCTCTCTTCTTATCAATTAATGAAGGAAGGTGCCCAAAAATCACCCCACATGACATTTGACACTAAGCTAGTGTTACACATTTTCACAGAAGCTAAACCCATAATAGACATACCAAGCTAAAATAGTCAGCTACTAATACATTACGTGTTTTACAGAGGAAGAACACTAACACTGGATTTCACCATTAAGAATGATGTGTGTTTTTTTTCCCCAGAAGATAATATGGTAAATTTGTGAAGTGACACAACCGGTAAGCTTCACCTGCTACCGTTAGCTAACCCTCTCAGCTGAGACTTGATAGCTAGCTAACTCAGCGATGCCAGCTAATGAAATGTAAACGTCTTACCTCCACTTAGTTTGGGAATTCTGCCAATTTTGTTAGTTATTTCTGCTGTAATGGTCCCAAAGTCCTGCTCGTAAGCTTCAAAGTCTGAAGACATTGTGACGAATAAGTTTAAAACAGGTAACTAGCTTTCTGCTTGACAGTTAGCTGAGAATAATAACAACAAGCCTCGAATGGAGTCCCTTCCTTGAGTCGCAGTATAAAGTGCTCGGTAAGAAACGGGACTTTGTTTTTATTTTTCCGACACTGACTGGGGCTCGGCGAGCGGTTAGAAAATATAATTTGTATTTATTTTGTAAAATACTTTAGCAATTTTTTTACAGTTCTATGACGATTGAGTAATAATCTGCTTTGGATTTAAATGTGTCCATAAGTGGTTGAGGGTAATAGTTTCTGAGACACCATGAGGAAGGTTCCTCTTTGTACACAGGATAAATTGAAGGAAAAAAACCAAGGAAGTGGCCAGGTTTGTAATTTAAAGTGACAGCTTTTTCTCTATTCATAAAACTTGTGTATATACATGCACCAGCAAGCATTTAATACGTCTTTGTATCTGCATTTTATTATAACGTCTTGTGGCGGGTGTTACCTTAGTGTTGTGGATGCTGGCGAGCAAGCTAGCTAACTAACGTTGGTTCGCTAACAGCTTTACCCATAGTGTCAAACCTAAATATATATATTTTTAGCTAAAGCTCTACGTTAGTCACCTATCTAATTATAATCAAGCAAGAGTGACCTCATTTATACGACTTGTAGATGCAAAATGAGCAGAAAGCTTGCCCATATTGTCGCAATATTTTTTTTTTGCTTGGTGCGAATTAGCTAGCTTGGTAAGATAAGCTAATTAGTTAGTCACCGAGACGATGGTTTAGCTTAGGGGTTAAGAACAGTCAAGAATTGATTTAATGTGCAACACTATCCAAAATGATGGGTTGTTTTTACTGTGCTTTGTTTGAAGTCATTAGGTAAAAAACAACTTGTTAAAATTGGTTATTTATGAAAGCTCCAGATGACATTTGACAGTGGAAACACCCAACGAGCTAATTTTATGTTATTTGTCAATACAGTGAAATCATACGTTGCAACACAGATAAGAGTGGTAAAAATATAATAGACATCGTGATATCATATTCACATCGATGAGGGTACGCAGCTCAAACTCGAAAATGACATGATTAATCAACAGGTTTGAAAAACAGTGCCAAGAATAACTGTACTCTAACTTTTTGTCACGTGATTCATTGAATTGCATTTATCTCTACCCAGAAGGTGTGACTAGATGTCAGCTGTTAACTACAAACCTAACTTTACTGGTGTCACAGCTGGGACATTTAACAGCACCACTTCCCTGAATACAAGAATAAGCATCACATGACTGCAATGACTTAACAGTTAAAGTCTTATCAGCAGCACTGTCAGGATGTTTTAACATTTCTGTTTTTCTTTTTTCAGATGGAGAAGTTGAGTCTGTCACAAAGATAGTGTGCTCTGAAGATCGGCAGGAGAGGATGCTGCTCTTTGCCAGACCTAGGAACAATGGGACACAGAAAGCCCCAGTGACTCAAGACCAGGCCAGTTGCTGGGTACTTAGAAGACGAGAAAAAATATGTGCATCATCTGGACTGCTGACTTTGCAAGATAGCAGAAGAAAAAAGTAACAGACTGAAGCTTGGTTAATACATTTCAGGAACTCAACAGCCAAAATACTAGTCCTAACATTGCAGTGGAAAAAATGAACTTCTTGTCAGCTTTTGTGACATTTGAGAACCTCCATGAGGTTCGGAGATTGTGCCACTGGGGTCCAGTTATTGCCCTGTCTGTCATTGCCATATGCTCCACCATGGCGATTCTGGACTCCATTATCTGGTACTGGCCGCTAGACACTACAGGAGGCAGCATTAACTTTATAATGCTCCTCAACTGGACTGTCCTCATCCTCTACAACTACTTCAATGCTATGTTTGTAGGACCTGGATACATTCCTCTTGGCTGGAAACCAGTAAGGATAAAACCTTTTACTGTTTTTTTAACTGGTGTTTGTGATGATAAGGTTTGACTAGTGTTGTCCTCAAAAGATAGTATACAGAGTCACCTTTTGTTTATCCTGAAACAGGAGAATCAACAGGATTACCAGTACCTACAGTACTGCAGAGTGTGCCAAGGCTACAAGGCCCCCAGATCCCACCACTGTCGAAAGTGTAACAGGTATTTACATTTATATTAAAAGGCATAATATGGTTTCCCCCACCTGTGTGAGGTGAAGAGCACAGAGATGAGGTAAAGCAGCTGCAAAATCACTGACTTATGTTAACTTGTATATTATATACGTATTTCTCCCCATGCAGGTCTCTCATTCCTATAGAGTACTGTCTCACAACATGACATGGGAGAAAATATAATTTTTTTTAGGTGTCTCCCCGTCTCTACACAGATTAATAAGATTAGACGCTCAGATCATCAGTACTCCTTTAATGGAAAAAGATGCAGTGTGGTTTGCTGATAAGCATATCACTCTGTCCTCCCAAACAACCAGTCAATTCCCCCAGCACTCCTCTCCTCCTCTGCCTCCCCTTCCTCAGGTGCGTGATGAAGATGGACCATCACTGCCCCTGGATCAACAACTGCTGCGGCCACTTCAACCACGCCTACTTCACCAGCTTCCTGCTGCTGGCTCCACTGGGCTGCTCGCACGCTGCCATTATCTTCATTATGACCATGTACACACAGCTGTATGAGAGGGTGAGTCACCTTACCACAGTGTGCTTTTGATGGCCTATATTATCACAGCTCCTGTCCTCACCACACTTGTTTTTTCTACTCCCTGCAGATATCATTCGGTTGGAGCACTGTAAAGATCGACATGAGTGCAGTGCGTCAGTTCCAGCCCCTCATGCCCTTCAGTGTGCCCGCTTTTGCTGCCACGCTCTTTGCCTTAGGCTTGGCACTGGGCACCACTATTGCAGTTGGAATGCTTTTTGTCATACAGGTATGTTTTTTGTGAAGTTCACGTTCGGAGGTTCACAAGGTCACCCTGCATCCTGTGAGCTTAGTTTTGATCAAAAGTGAAATTGTGATCACCATATAGGAACAAGGATTCACACATTAATGGGACTATAAGTATCCGGGTTCTACAAATGCATCACGGTTCTGAAAATGAATGGCTTTTCCACACTCCCTCTGATTTATGTGCAAGTGCTGAAAACAGTATAAATATTAGGTAAAATTAATCAAGCACATAGCACAAACATCAGACAAAGCATTTATGTATCCACTTGAACAAAATAAAAATGCCACCTAATTGAATCTATAGCTGTCATAACAAAAAGCATACTGACATTCATCAGGCCAGAAAGAAACACAGGAGCAATCAATAATGCAATAATACAGTTATTTATTTGAGAAATTAAAAGCTGACTGATAATGAAGTCGTCTGTCCTTTTCAGATGAAAGTCATCCTTAGAAATAAGACCTCGATCGAGTCCTGGATCGAGGAAAAGGTCAGAATGTCTGTTTGATTTCCAGTGACTTTGCATTGTGGTAATTTAAAATAATTGACATTTCTTATTGTTTGACACTGTACATTTTTGTTTGTTGATCAAAGTGTTTTATTATTTACATGATATTAAAGGATCTTGTCTCTTGTCTTTTGCACTAGGCCAAAGACAGAATACAGCACTACCAAACAGGGGAAGAGTTTATCTTCCCTTATGACCTCGGCACCCGCTGGCTCAATTTCAAGCAAGTCTTCACATGGTCAGGGACTCCCAAAGGTGACGGCATTGAATGGCCAGTCCATCCCAAGTGTCACCAGCACACCTTAACTGTAGGTTCAGTTCGAGTTGTTTAATGTTTGCATTGCTGTTTTTATTTGACCTTTTATTATAATGTGCGCTGTTGCGTCTTTGCATGATAAATGGTAAATTTTATTAAATTTGTGAAAGAACCTGTAATTCAACAGGTGCTGTGATTACTCCTGATTTTGATGAGGTGATAAATGTTAAATAGTGACTTTTTTTGTGTTGTCCCCTTTTAAAACAGATTGAGCAGCTGAAGCAGAAAGCTGATAAACGAGTACGAAGTGTAAGTACCTTCTAAGTCCATAGTGTCTCATCCATGTAGTGTTGATTTAGTTAGTAGGTTTTAGGCTGTGTGACTTGTGTGAGAATTATTTATATGTATTTTATATATTTGTTAATTTTGCCTCATGCCTCAGAAAATACTCATATTTGTCAGGGTTTGCCAGTGAATAAAAGTGTGATAACAGGGTGTTATTGCAGCTTACTACATATTATTTACAATGTAGATGCACACTGCTGGTGTTAAGATGAAGAAGAACAAAAGGTTGTATTTATGCCTCATCCTATGACTCACAACATAATTTGCACCATCTTTGCTATTCTATAATCTGATCAGTAATAATGTTTAAAAAAAATTTTCCCCCCAAAAAAAGAAATCTTGCCGCATCAATTTAGTTTGTAAGATTTAGGCTACCTTCATAAGGTCATAATAACACATTTTTTTCATCTGAGTAAACAGGCAGAGATAGCTAACTGGCTTGCACCCTTTATCAATATGTTTATGACTTAAAAATATCATTATTATAGAGTTAATACACACTTACAAGGAGATTGTTTGTACGAAGATTATGATCAGAGCAGTAGAATAACCAGATATTGTGCTTGCATTGACCAGCAGGTCCAGTACCGGGCCCTGGAGGATTATAATGGAGCTTGCTGCCCTCTCAACAAAGGTCTCCAAACCTTTTTCAGAACCCCCTGCACTGAGGAGCCCAGGATTCCCCTCAGTAAGGGGGACACTATCCTGGCCACTCGTGGCACCAAGTATGTTGTCCTCACTTAAACTGTGGTTGTAGAGGAGTTGTTTGTGTTGTTGTTACACAAGTAAAGTTCTAAAACTGTTTTTCTTGTCTTTTCCCTTTAGATGGTGGATGTATGGAGACAAAGTTTTGAGTGAAGAAGAAATGAGAGGTGAGATGTTGTTGTTTTTGTTGTTTACTTTTCAAAATCACTGCAACAAATGTGTAACTGTCTCTTCTTCCTGTTTCGCCTCTTAGCCGGCGAGCGTGTAAGGGGATGGTTTCCGAGACGATGCGTGGAGAAGTGCCATTACGACACAGCTGCCAGTGATAGCACCAGCGATAAGAAAGTAAATTAATACATCATGTCAAGCAGGGGAGTTGAACTAAGCAGAAGTCGTCTGTCCATGTTCGTGTGCATCCACTGAAGATGTCATGCCTGATGCTGCAGGCTTACTGTCAAGAATTTCTTACATTGATTAAAGTTTCTCACACATTTTAGTACCAGCTTATATTTCCAAGGCAGCACAGTTCACTAAGTCTGACAGAGCACTGGCTCAGCTGTCTTGAAGGAGACTACAGAGTTAATGATACAGGCTATTCCAATGGGTTCAGTTTGATTCCTCCTGACCAAAATTAAAACCCAACAAGAGTCTTAATTTTTTTTTCTAGGAATTGCCAACAGGCTTTTATGTGACTTCATTATGATTACATGACTTTTTACTTGAATCTGTTGTTTTTACTTGTGTTGATGTCCTTTTTTGCTACTTATGCAATGCCTCTGCCCAGCTAATTCCAGGGCTTCATCATGCAACTCTTTCTACAGTATGGAGATAACACTTAATTTCTTTTTATTATTTTTGTAAAAACAAAATTGTTGGCCTCAAAAAAATAAATTGAAAATTGAAACAGATCTCTCGTAGGAGTAGTTGTTTGTCCACGGTCTTTGAATTACTTTCCTGGGCTTCAGGTAAAATAGTGGTTTGACTTTTCTTTAATTGCTAGTGAGACACATTGGTAATCACCATAGCTATAAAAACATTATATTGTGTCTTAAACGTAGCTTTAAATGCATTGTTCTGCAGTTTAACACTAAATACATCTTAGTTGTCAAATAAATTCATTATTTCGTAAAATTCCAAGTAAAAAAGTGTCATCTTAACAGTTACAATAAACAAACTGAATTTCTTTTTTCTTATGATACATCAAAACTTATATTCTTTTTTTATTTTGAAATTTTTTATAATTATAGGTCAGTAAAGATCTGAGAAGTTTGTAGGAAGGGTGAATTTTTTCTGGAAAAGTCCAGATATCTGTGACATATGTCTTACCTCTACTATGACGAACACATGTCAAAATGGTTGAAGAGCTGTTTCAATCTTTCAACAATGCATTGTATTTTGTAAGTTTTATATTTTATTACAAATACAGAATTCCTATGAAGATTAACTATAATATAGCACGTAATATAAATTTATATTGTGCTAAAGTACTCGAGTAATTGTATTTACTCACTATCCACCTCAGAGTACAACTATTGTTTGCACTACGTGTCCCATACTTCCCAGCTGCCGTCTCGACCAATCAGGTTGCACGCAACGTGTCACGTGACCACTCAACCCAGTTTCTATGTGTGAGTGACTTCCACTGATGGGTGTGCTGGGATATTTGGACTGGAGAGGACTGGATAAGACAGTTCCTCGTTGAAGAGTGTCAGTGAAACGACCTCCTCAGAGAAATATGTGGACACTTGCACATTTATACCGCACAATTGTCCCGCTCTTCACTACTTCGCTTTAGATTTCCTCAACACGGGTAAGCTGCTGCTAAACTAGCAAAGGCCAGATTGTCAGTTTAGGACGAATTGTTGTGTTTATGGGCCGAGATTAACGTCGGGATCGTTTATCCAGATTCCTCCAATTATTATAAGGTTTTGAGTTATGAAACCATCGTTACTAACACCCTGAAATCGTAAGGATTCGTACTTCAGGAATTGAGCTTTTATTGCTACTTTTTCCTGGCAGTGCGATTGTAGCACTAGACTTTAGCTAGCTAGCTGTGAGTGCACACTTAAGTTCATCTCAGGTCTCACTGTGTTCTGCTTAGAAAAAAAGGCTCAGACAGTGTGTCCTCCTATCAGCAGCCAGCTAGCTAGCAAGAAGTCATTTTGGCTAAACATTAAACACTTTTCGGCTCAAGACCTTTGTCATAGACTGGGTCCTCTTGCTGGAAGAATCTGGTTTTTACATGTGTCAGATACTTAAATGCGACTACTAGCATGGTCAGGTTTAAGGTGTGCAAGAGTTAGTGCAATATTCACAAGCAGCAGTTTCCCACTTGCACAGCACTTTACAAAAACCCAGTTTACAAAGTGCTTCAGTGAATAATGCAGCCAGTAAAAACATAATGACTCTGCTGCTGAGTTTAATAAGTGCACTGAGTCCTTTCACATGAGGAAACTGCCTGCAAACACTAACACAATGTCACATTGTACAAAAATAAGCTTGTTACAGTGTAATGAATGACTTAGGACATCACCAGGAAGGAGTGTTATTAAGTGACAATGCTGTTGTACAAGCTGGTGAATCATTTCATTCTTGCAACTCAGGTTAACATAACATAAGGAGGCACATGGAAACACAGCAAAGATGTGTGTGATATTATCTGTATCTTTAAGCGCTTTATGACAACCTCCTAATTTAGACTGTGGAGCTTATCACAAACTACACACAATCAGTAGCATACTAACAGCTTTGTCAGTGAGTCAATAAAGTTTGTTGCCAACGTGCAGACAATATCTTTGAGAAAGGTAATGAAATTTAATAAGCATGTTAGTATAGCCTCCTGGAACCAAGGATGGCGTTTTTTGTTTTTGTTTTTTTGCTTATCATAGGGTTGAAACATTACTAATCATTTCTGACATTTTGATAAACAAGAACGTATATGATTATCATGGTGTAAAAGGTTATTGCCATGCCAGCTGTTTTGGATTTAAGGAAGAGGGACTTCCCACCATCCCAGCCTGTCACATTAGATGTCACCAGAATACCCAGGATGTCTGATTTACAATACAGCAGGGACTGAAGGAGTGGCTCAGAAGAGTAAAAAGAGATGCATGGGAACAAAATGTCCACTAAAAAGAAACAAATCAATGGCCTGCATCTCAAGAGGATATATATACAGTGTATTGATGGTTCTAATGTTTTCCAAAACAAAGCGTTTCACTTTGTTTCTCTTTTTGACTGTCTCTCATTCTCCATTCCTTCTAGTGTTCGCCCACCCCTTTACAGCAACTCCTCAAGTACTGTGTTTACTGTGATACCAGCGAGTAACATGTCCATGTTCAGCACGGGCATCCTTGTGCTGACATCTCCCCTCCACACCCTCCCTCTACGCATCGCTCCAGTGCTCAGCTCGGCAGCTCAGCTTGTGGAGCGCACACTTTACGTCCACCTCCATCCTGGGTTGAACCTGGGAAGCGGGAGCCAGCCCCGACCTGTTTTTATTCCACCCGTAGTGGACCTGTCCACGCTCATTTCCCGTCTTTACAGCAATGCGGCGGATGTATGCGGCCACCTCGATGTCCGTGTTTTGCTGACTAACGTTCGGGCTCAGTCAGCAGCCTGTGGCGGGACCACGACTCCAAACTGCCCCTTCCCCACGCCACAACCGCTGTCCCAATCCCCGGAGGTGGTGCTAACAGACTTTCCCCTGCAGGACTCCGGTCAGTCCCATCAAATTACACAATGTCTTCAGAGGTACACGGGTCACTGCTACGTCTGTAGCCCCAGCCTGCCTTCAGTGCTGCTTCACCCACAGCTAATGAGCCTGCAGGAGGAAGAGGAGAAAGATCCTGAGGAAAAAACACAATCATTGGAGACCTACAGTGATGTGGTGGTAGGGGGGACATTTGATCGGCTCCATGGGGCCCACAAGACGCTGCTCAATATCTCGTGCCTGCTGGCCAACAGGAGGTTCCTCATCGGTGTGTGTGACCAAGCGATGCTGAAAAGTGAGTAGTTATTTGAGTGATCACATTTGGATCCAGAGCCAGTCCCCTGATGTTTTTTTCTTCTTGGTTTTTAGGGAAAGTACTAAAGGAGCTGATCGAGCCGTACTCTGTGCGGGTACAGGGACTACAGGAGTTCCTGCGAGACATTAAACCGTCGCTGCAGGTGGAAATCGTGCCTCTTGACGACCCCTTCGGCGTGTCCATAACTGACCCCCTGCTGCAGTGCATTGTGGTTAGCGAGGAGACGAGAAAGGGAGGCGAGGCCGTCAACAAGAAACGCATTGAGAATGTAAGTTAGGAAATTATTGCTATTCCTACATAATGTGAGCAATGTGCATTTGGTTCTTTGTCTAGTTGTGGATTTCTCTCTGTCCTTTCCTAACAACAAATCCTAGCCCACTGCTGCCCTTTGATATGATCAAGATAAGTTTAAGCACATATTAATCAGAAATGTAGACTGACAACAATAGATTCTGTTTTCTTAGAAAGTTGAAACTGCACTAATGTCACATGATTCATAGAAAGAACTGACTGTACAAATTTTGAATTGTTTTGTTCATTTTTCAATATGTGCATGTTTTATTATTCTTTTTTTTTTACATTTTCTGTTTCTATACCACTTCTTCTAATGTATATTTATTTATTTTCTAAGATTTACATTCTCTTTAATCTTCTAATCGGTCTAGATAAACGTGATATAAATGTTGGTGCACAAAAGCTCATATTTGACATTTTGCATCGTCTCCTTCCTGAACCAGGGCCTTCCACCTCTGGTCCTCCATGAGATCCAGCTGCTGAAGGATGCCCACCACACAGAGACAGAGGAGGAGAAGATCAGCTCCTCCAGTCTGCGCTCTCGTCTGCTGGGCACCCTCCTCACAGCACCCAAAGTAGGTCCTGGAGCTCCTTAACACTGTATATTTAAAGGAAGGAAGGAACCAGGGAACATGCAGTTTTCTATGTTTTTATCTTTTATATTTTTTGTCCATTTTTGATGTACTTTCTATTTTTTATATTCTATTTCTTGACTCAAAGAGCAATGCACACAAAAATTCCTACATACTCATACTGTCCTGCATCTGTGCAAATGGTGAATAAAGATCTAATCTAACCTAATCTGATCTAATCTACTTGTACTGGTAGCAACAGCAACTCAAACACATGTTGTGTAGTAAATAAATAAAGAACCAGTCAGCTCCCATTGCACTACAACAACTTCACCATTTTCCCAACTAGATTTTGATAAAAGTCCTGGTTTCATCAAAGGTGTCTGAGCATCATACTCATGAAGCCGTTTATTAATTATTTTTTCCATCGTAAGGAAGTGTCTGCGTATAAAAGAACATCTGACACCATCTTATTGACTTTGTGAACAAAAAAGCATTGTAACATAACAAAGACCATCAGCATCCGTTGAGCTCGATCCCGTTTCATGAAATTCCTTTTCAAGTGTTAAAGAAGCCGAGTAGCTTCCAGTCACGGTAAAGTAATTGTCAGATTGTGCTCTGAAGGCGCTTTGAAAGTTTTTTAATCACTCGGTGAAGCAAAACATTAAACACAACTGGCTGTTTTCTCACAGAAAAATGTGTTTTCATGCAAAAATAAAGAAAAAATGGCAGTGCAGCCTTTTCTAACAGGGGTCAACCTCTTATATCTGTTTATGGAAACCTAAATGTTTAGCTCCTCTAATAGGGACTGTCTAATACCAAGAAAAAAAGCTGTTTTCTCTTCATCTGTCGGAGTGAAATGACTTTTATTTCTATATGTTCACAGTGAGGGTGGGGAGTATCGTCTGACTTGTGTTGTTCTTAAATTTAGTGCTGCAGCATTTGTTGATTTTCCTCAGTATGAAATTATCAATAGGTTTTTGTTATTTTTTCCATATCCAGCAGACTTGTATCTCCTGTTTCTTCCTTGCCAGGACACATCCCACCTCCCTCCTCTTCCGTATGTCATCGGTCTGACCGGAGGCAGCGGCAGCGGGAAGAGCTCCATCGCCAGACAGCTGGAGGATCTCGGTGCCGTTCGGATTGACTGTGACAAACTGGGCCATGAGGTGTACCAGCCCGGCACAACAGCCTATCACAGAGTGCTTGAAGAATTTGGGTCAGGTGGGGAAAGCACTTTAACTCTTCGACGTGTTGTTATTGGAAGAGTTTAGTGTTAAACTCCTTCGTGATTGACATAATGAGAACTCTGTAGTAAGGAAATGAGTCACGAGGCCTCAGAGGTGACTCCTTGTAATTATAATGTAAGTTAATGGCTTGACTTCTGGCAGGTTTTTGATTAACATTTTGCCACTGATGCTGAAATCCTGAAGCCTCATAATTAAATGTTGAAAATTCAGAATTCTGAATAAGAAACCTGTTACACAAGTCCAGCTCCTCCTTTAATCATCATCAGCAGTCTTCCATATTTAAATGCCAAAAATATTAAGTGACGCCTTAGCCACATTAATCTAATTTTGATGAAACAGTTTATGCAGTTTGACATTTTTCAAGTAGAATCTAAGATGTGGTGCACGACAGCATCCAAATTAATTCCCTGCTGAAGGACGTATTCTGCAGCATACCTGTTCCTGTTGTAAATGTTATTCCTGTGCAATCATCAGTTTAATTTTGTGACTTTTCAGATCTTATGAATGAAGATAAAACCATCAACAGACGGGCATTAGGAAGGAAAGTTTTTGGAAACCAGGTAACGTGACTAGTTTGTATGATGTTGCATAAGTGTCATATGAGACCACACAACTTACCAGAGATGCTTTTACTTTGATGCAGGAGAAATTAAAAGCCTTAACAGACATCGTATGGCCTGAGATTGCACTTCTGGTGAAGAACAGAATCAGCCAAGCCAGAGTTGAAGGTATCGTTTGATTTATATGTCAGAAAAGCAGATATCCATCCATTTATTTCACGTCATTCAGTAATTTGGAAAGGAGCTTATTACTTTTGCTGTTGCCTGAACCTTCATCTTCTTATTTGTTGCTATATTTACTCAAACTCAATGAGGATTAATCTTTTTATAAGGATCAGAAGTTATATCATGTATTTGACCTCCTGTGATTCTTTGTACTTTGCAGGTAAGCAGGTCTGTGTGGTGGATGCAGCAGTTCTTCTGGAGGCCGGATGGACAGACCTGGTCCACGAGGTCTGGGTCGCCATCATCCCTGAGGAGGAGGTAATGTGTTTGCACCTGTAGATCTCAATGGGACAAGCAGGGAAACAGATGGTGACAGTTGTTTACTTCATACCAGGTTCAGAATATGACATTGTTTTTATGACAAACAATGTTGCAAAGATAAAACTAAATGTTCACTTTAAATTAGCCAATAATAAGATATATGCATTTTTATCTGTGTTGAATTTTTTTTTACATTATTATCATCATTGTAAAAGGCTTGTCTGTTGAAAATATTGATATGTATGTTACTATAAGATAATTTGTTGCAGTGTTGTTTTTACATTCTACCACTGGGGGGCACCAAAGTATGAAAATGTAAAAATTCTACCTAACTTACCTGCTTGTTTTTATTCCTGGTCCTTCTAAGGCGGTGGTGAGGATAACAGAGCGGGACGGTGTGAGTACAGAGGACGCCCTGCGCCGGCTGCACAGTCAGTGGTCCAACAGCAAGCAAGTGGAGCATGCTAACGTAGTGCTGAGCACGCTGTGGGAGCCGGAGGTCACTCGCAAGCAGGTCAGATACACAACAGATGTCTAATAAATGAAATAATTACATAGTATAAAATCAGAGCTGTATTTTTCTCATCATGTTTGAATGTTTTATCTTAAAGGTACTGAAAGCTTGGAACCTTCTTCAGAAGAGAATCCAGCAGAACCAAGAGGGACAGTAGGGACATGTCTGGATGTCTCCATCATATCAGCTGGGACTTGTGCACACACAACAGCATGTGTCAGGCCCGGGGATACATGTGCATAAATGACTTATCCACACAATGACTTGCTGCCTTAGAAAGAAGTGAGAGTGGTCACTGTGCCATTGCAGCAAACCCAACAAGCTCCTACACTTCTTCAACCAAGACTCAGTGCCTGATTGACTGTCCACCAATTTTAAAACTCTACTTTTGTTTCAGGATGTTTAGTTGAAAGGTGGATGAATGTGGGGGGGAGTGAACGTCACAAATAATCCATAAGAAAATCATTTAGAATTTTCAGTTCCTGTGATTAATTATTTTAAATCCACTTTCTACCAAAGATTTCTTTTTATTTAACTAACAGCATGCCTTTAAATAAGAGTTGTTTAAATATACCCTCAACAAATCTGTGGATTTGTACGACCAACCCTTCTCAGCAAATTCAGAAATGTTCAGCACCTTCTCACAACTTCTGTCCTTATTTTATTTTACGTCCTTTAATTATAAACAATATGAATGTTTCAACTAATGGTAAGAGGGAAGTGAGTTCATATTTAAAAATGTCTGATTCTCACCATTTATTCATAGAATTAAATTATTTGTATCTTTGGTGTCACAGTTTGGAAAATATTTTAACAAATTCCTATCAATTTATATAGTGAATAAAGTATGTTGTAGTGTAGAAAAATTTACAATAGATACTTTGTAATGCAGTTTAACAAGGGCCAATAATTATTATAATTAGGCACTGTAAGAGAATCTGTGTATTGATAAAGAAAAATACATAGATGTAAATCAATTTTAGCCACTTGGGTGGGTGATGGGAAGTCTCACACTGTAGCAAGTTAGTGAAAAACAGAAGAAAAATTTCTTAAAACTGGCATTTAAATGAAAACAATGTATGAAATGACTACTTTTAAATCCAGGAAATTGTACCTGATGTCTCCTCCGGCTTTCTCAGAGTGTCATAAGTCACAGTACAATTGTAATTCAGTGTTTACATAAGACCTATACTGTCAACTATAGCCATAGGAATATTATAAAGCTTCAGTGACATCAGAATAAGTGTGGTCCAGATAGTTTCAAGTGTCTTTGACTTGCATGTCATCTGCTGACTCAGTGGAAGCTTTTAAATTGCCACAAAATATTAAAGACGATGTTTTCAACCAACAACTAGTCTCTGCTTTTTGATTCTGAGCGTGTCTTCGGGGACAGGTCTGCACATGCCTGTTTTGATTACCGTAATTATGTCACGATTTGCGCAACCAGAAAAATTCCAACGGTTCCGAGAGCGGAGATGTTGCACTTTTTGGTGAATGTGGCGTCATTACGGTAATTTCATTAGCGCCTCTCAGAAGCCGGCAAAACAGCTGATTTACTATATACTGCGTGTTATAAGAGTAATAAAACTGACGATGAACCAAGAATAGCAGAAAAACACGAAAATGGATTTTGATTTTAGAGTTTTCGTGAACAAAAACACTGCAACTGCACGCAAATGTTAGATTTTACATGTTAAATTTGAAATCAAAATAAGCATAAAAAGTCCAGTGGAAATTTGGAGGCTCAGATATCAAAGGGTTAAGTTTGGGTTTTGAACTCGTGATCAAACAAACACTTCAAACAAGTTTTTTTCTTTACAATTCAGCCTTTAATTTTACTACTTTTTAAAACATTTACAATAGAACAGTATTTAAATGTGCAAAACTTTCACATGAGTTGTCAGTTGAACTCTTCTGAGCTCGGCCACAGTAACATCACACCTCGTGTCAACACTACACACTAAAAGCATACAGTCGTGAGTGCACTGATAACTGGTGACTTTGTGTACGTGCGTGATCAAACTTTATAATCCGCCCCTTTCTGCCTTGAATTTAAGTGAATCCAACCATTTGTGTTATCGTGAGCAACAATTCCAAATGAAGGAAGTAGTTAAGTCCATCTTCCTCCCTTGGTCACAGCTCCACTTTCAGCTTGGCAGAGCACATCGCTTCCCCCAGCTTGTTACTGGCTCTGCACACATACACCCCAGAGTCCGAAGGTTTGAGATCAGCCAGAACCAGAGAACAGAGCCCGTCTTCATGTTGCTCCACGCTCACTCTGCCCGATTCGGACACCGGCTTCTCATCCTGAATCCACTTCACCTCAGGCTGTGGGTAACCTAGGAAACAGACCAAAACACATCACTGCATAATGATAACTTCACTTGTTTGGTTGAAATGAATATTTTGAGGAAATGTGTTGATACCATGTGTGTAATATAGGACTTTATTCCCACATTATTGTTTTTCACAGCAGCAGCCCAGACAAAGTACACACCCTTTGACCTTATGTGGATAAAACTGCAGATTTTAAAACAATGAGGAAGTGTTTTGAAGTAGTTTCATTGTTAGTATAAAAATACTGACCGTAGTTTTTATCAGTTTTGATCTCACTCTACTTATCGCTCTGCTCTCGTAGAATGTGGTGGGGCATTAATAAAGTGCATCACAGTGCTGTCACTCTACCGTTAACAAGGCATGTTAGCTGAGCGGTGGCTCCTTCAGGAAGGCTGATGTCCTTCAGGGCCTGCTGGAAGCGAGGCTCCATCTGAAGCTGCTTATCCAGCGACTGGATGGCCTCCTCTGCCTCTTGGCTCCAGCCTGGCTCTGGATGAGAGGGTGGATGATGATGAATAAAACAGAAACAAGGCTTTACTGATCACAAAAGGGTAAACTTGAAGTGACAATCGGAAACTGTGAGTCATCTGCCATATGCATGTAGATCTAGGACGTGGGAGGGCATTGTGTATGTGTGTGTGTGTCTTTATCTGTCTTACCCTCTGAGGAGCTGCCAGGAGAGTCTGGCCTGCTGGAGAGGTTAGCCATTCGCTGTAGGGCCAAAACAGCCTTGCCAGTTTTCTAGAAGTTTAGAGGAAAAAAAAATAATAATACAACTGGATGACAAACTACACTCATAACCAAGCTCCAGATTTATATTTTAAAAGGACAATTAAATTAAAAAGTCAAAAGGGAAAAATGATAAGAAAATGATTCATGTCCGAATCTGGACCTGTTACCTTCCACTTGCGTTTGGCCAGAAAGCGTTTCATCTTGTCTTTCTTGAGCGACTTGGTGGGTCTGCGGTTCAGAGGGGTGAAAGAGGCCATCCAGGGGTGGAAGAGGGCTTCAGTGCAGGACAACCTGCCTCTAAGAGTTAAAGCAGACAGAGGTGGAGGAGCACAGACTGTGAAATGCTGCAAAATCCCTGTGATGCAGCTGTGGATTATCAGCCATTTAAATGATCATCGCTCTTATTCAACAGCTCGCATGTAAATTAATTTCTGCAAATGGTAAGAAAGGTCTGAAGAAATAAATTGTAGCTTTTTCTGATGCCTGAAACAGTCTAATTGTAGCACAAAAAAAAGGTACTTGATACAGTTGGGTAGGAAACCAAACCAACCTCCGATCTTTCTTCAGCAGCGAGCTGATGAAGTCCTTCGCCTGATCAGAGATGTCCTCAAAACTCTCCTCGTCAAACTCAAAGCGGGCAGCGGTCACAAGAGCAAAAGTCTCAGCATCACTGTTTCCCTGGAAAGGAGACTCTCCACTGAGCCTAGATAAAAATAATAATAAATACAGGTTCAAATAAGCATCCATACAAGTGTAACTTTCTGCACAGACAGCATCTTACATCCATATAACAAATAATTGTTTTAAACCATTTACTTGGGAAGAAATGAGTGAATTATTATTATTATTATTATTATTATTATGATTCATGCTAAGAATTGCAGCACGTAGAGCTGGTAGTAGTACTATGACTGCACCAGCAGATGGCGCCAAATCTGTATTTTTAGAGTTACATGGGCATGATTGTCAAGACTTTAATTTTGACCTTATTAAATTAAGTTTACAGTCTAATACTTTCAATTTCTTTGCAAACTATTCTTCCATAATCAAGGTAAAAAAAAAAAAAAGTCAAATAATGTACAAATAACCTCAATGGGAGGTTTCCAAGCATTTTTTTGGTCCCTTATTGTAATAATATCAAGTTATCTACATTTTATTGACTCCCTTCAGGACGTGTTACTGCAGCTCTGTCGCCTCAGTTTAACTTACAAGATGAAGCAGATGACTCCAATGCTCCACATGTCAGTCTCCAGGCCCACAGGCTCATAGTTGATCACTTCGGGGGCCACGAACTCGGGCGTGCCGTGCATCACCATCAGAGGTTTCCCCTCCTCTGAAGAACAGCACAAGAAACACGGCACCGTCACCCTGAATGTTTGGGATGTGTTTGTTTGTATTAAACCTATTTACAGATGGCTCCAGTCATCTCTAAATAGACCACCCAGTCTGAGGCTGTTACGTCTGGAGCATCCAATTTTCTGCATGAATTCGCTTCACTTGCTCTGCTGCTTTTATTGAGTGGAGGTCGGAGCGATGTAGTTATCTATTTAAAGAGTTGTCATGATGTAATGGGCATTGTGGAGCACCAGGAATGTCGACCCCCCCTGAAGTTATCTTTAGCATGCATTGAAATGACTTATCCTGTGTTGACCTCGCAGTGTTTTCAGAATAAAATACTGGTCATAAATCATGTTGAAAGGGTGGGAAAATAAAAGTTAAAGCCTATGCAGAGTGTATGAAGCCAGAAATCTTCATGATTTATTCACCGAGGAAGAAATTATAAAGTTAAGAATACCTGCAAATATTTACTCATCAAGTCAACTCACCGAGTTCACTGGCCAAGCCAAAGTCAATGATCTTGATCCGTGTACCACTCGTATCCACACAGACAATATTCTCTGGTTTGAGGTCCAGGTGGATGATGTTCTGCTTGTGGACGTACTGCATGCCCTCCAGGATCTGCTGCATGTAGCGGGCACTGGTCGGCTCGGTGTGCTCAAAGTTTTCATCCACGATGTGTTCAAAGAGCTCGCCACCTGCAATACTGGGCAGACAGACAGGTCCCTGCTTCAAATACCAAGCTTAGTTACTGTACCTCTGGTGTATATGGATTTTTAGCTCAAAAGTTATTTAATGCTACCACAATTTTTATCATCATTATTATTATTTATTTTAATTTTTTTTTTTTAATTTTTTTTTTTGCATTTTTTTTATTTTTAGTATTTTTATTTT
>OOFC01005310.1:5696-21630 GCA_900323345.1 Pseudochromis fuscus
ATTAAACAGGTAGTTTACAGTGATTTGGACTTTATGGTGTTTGTTGTTTTTGACAGTCAGGTAAATAAAATGCATGCTTGACAAAGTGTGAAGAAGAAATAAAAACATGAAAAACAAGAAAAGACAGTGCCATGTGCCACTGTAGACCAAAGTAAGGGACCTGACTCGTGTAAACGTGTAAATCAGTATAATCCTCTGGTTTACAAGTTTATGGATCTACACCGCAGACCTGAGTTTGTGCTTACAGTGACAACCTGAGATAAATCTGTTTACCATTAGGTACAAAAATAATGATGGCATGTATTCTTCAAAGTGAAACAAGTACCCATGTAAAGATTTTATAGTACAATATATCAGCCGATGATTTCACTGATACTATCCAGAACCACCTGTTCCTAAATGTTCCCACATGAAAACCAACAGTATGTGTTCTTTGGGATTATCTCCTCAACCTGCTTGAGTAAGCAGTGGATTAATTGATACAGCAGAGATGAAGCTTTGTTGAATTTAAAATTGTAATTGAGTTTACCAGACATCTCAGGTATGTACGGCTAAAATGTGTCATCGATACTCTGTCTCTATATGTTAAATAACTACCTAGATGAACACACACACTTTGTTTAAACACTCCAAGGTGATGTCATTGTAAAAGTCTCCGATATAAATCTGAGGCTCCTGTCAGAACCTCCCATTTGCACCTATGACTCTTAAAACATGTTGCATAGTTGGAGCAGACACGGTGTATCCTCGCTTCACTGCCACTACTCATGCTGCTGTAAGACACACTGTAGCCAAACACATTGACGTTTTCACTGACCCAAGTAATCTCCTTTTTTTTTTTTTTTATTCCATTCATTGACGTCAGCTGAGTCAGCCTCGTCTTACTTTTTTATATTCATTAGTCAACATGGCCCAAGGTGACATCACCTTGTGAAACTTTTACCTATCCCTTGAAACAAGTTTTATGCGAACAATGCAGATGAATAATGTATGATTTTGTATGCATGTGTGTGAGAGAAAATGTAGTGGAGACATCCCGGCAGTCCTTAAAATTAATATTTTACAACCTTGTAGAGGATTATGGTTAATGTACGCGGTCACACAGAATCAATAGTGTTTACTTTGTGGCTTTGGTTTGTTATATATATATATATATATCCTTCTGTGCTGATTGGTCTGGCTTTAAGGTGTCCTGCAGCCAGCACTCTCTCAAAGGGTATGAAGCTCTGCGGGTGTCGCCTTACACCGACTACATTTATATACTCACAAGAAACCAATAAATCAGCTTAAGGCCACATTCTGACTGAAAATAGCATTAAAAATGAAAACAAAGGGTTGTATTTGTGTGACCCTGTTTTTATACGATACAGATAATAAAACATGAAACTACTCCATGAAGTTCAGATGGAATAATACATGTATTAGTTTGAAGCCCCACCAGATGCAAAAGCACCACATCATTTTACAACTTTGTACTTTCCTTTTGGATTTCAGGGCCGACATCTTTGTGCCAGTGTGCAGTAACAGTGGACGTCACTGGTTAACGTTCCAGCACATTCAACCATTAATTCACAATTATTGTCAGATAATGTCACATTACTTTGCAATGAGTTTAGCAGTGTGTGTGGCCTTTTTTTTGTTTTTTTGCCCAGGCAGCACTGTGCAAACTGAGTGGTGTCGTAATAAATTAGGGTGCAATTTTAAATTTAGACAGAGAGGGAGGGTTGGCTAAGACAGGAAGTTGGAGAATGCAGTCGACCATTTAGGTGTGAAAACCTTTGAGTCCAGAGCAGGTTAAAGTTTACCAGCAAGTTTGTTCATCCACTGGCCTGGGTGTAAAACAGGTGGTTTATTGACTCCAGTTTGTCCTTGGCTACATGTTTAGTGTCAAACTACACAGAGGACAAAATAGCCAAGCCTGTTTTTATGTGCAAGCGGGTTTTTGAGCTTCATTCTGTGTGGTTCTAGTACATATTATATTAATCTGTACCCGGTTTTCACAATATAGTGTCACCATCTCTTGACTCAAAAACACAACAGTTTTGTATTTGTTATGGCGCATTTACACTGGCAAAAAAGTACCTGGAACTTGGTACCTGGTACAACTTCTCATACCTCCTCTCCTGCGGTTCCAAAACAAGTACCTGGTCAGGTCGGAGCAGGTACTAAAATCTTATTGGTCGGAATTGTCACTGCGTTGTTGCGTCATCACTGCGCGGCACGTAATCTGTCCCCACAAACACGCAGGCATTTTTAAACCTTCGGCAAACCGTGCAGATGTGTGTGAAATAACAACAAGAAGAGAAATGTCATCTGTTTGAAATGCTGCCCCATGGACTCAGGATGAGGTGCAAACCTTTCAGTCATTAGTCACTGATGAGAAAATCAAGCGGGAGCTGGACGGCACGGTCAGAAACTAAAGAATGGCATAAAAGATGACGTCAGGAATGGTGGCCAGCTGCACGGAGGAGGGACTATTCTCGGCAATGTTAATGCAACCGAGGGGGTCTGATCCCGAGCAATTTGAGGCGAAGCGAAGCGAGTAGGTACCAGTGTAAATGTGCCATTAGATGTTAGAAGTACAACACTGAAGTTTATCTCTGTCTCCAAGGGAGCTCAGTGAAGTGTACGTCATGAAGGAGATGTGATCATTGAGAGAATGACTAAATACTCCAACCACAATGTGTGAGCTGTCACGGTTGCAGGAAAGATGTGTAAGTCACTGTCACGAAGCACACACACCTGTCAGGAGTTGGCTAAGGAAAGAGGAACCAGTTTAAATGGATTGGGTTTTGTGTTGTTTGTGGGGTGTAGATTTTGAACTCATAGAACAGCAGAATCCTGGCTCTGCTTTCAAAGTGGTGTCTTTCCAGTGATAACCAATAACTACACAATACAAAGCTGCTGCTGTGTCTGATCAAAGACAACCCAGATACACAGGAAGAACTCTGCCCATGTTTCAGTCACTAGATGTGAGAAAAGGAAGGAAAAGGAGGGAGGGAATGAGGAAGGAAGAGGTTCACTGACCTCTTTGAGTTATGCCTCTCTCTACATTTTCTAATTGTGCCCTTGTAAGTGTCAGTACATATGTATCATCTCTTTAAAGTAATTTCACTGCTGGATGATTATCTACTTTCTACTGAGGAACCATTTACCTGCTTGAGCAATAGTGAAATCTCCCTGTTGTCAGTGTAACACTCATTCATCAGTTGTTTGTTGTGGTCTGTGCCACTTGTGTTACTAGTCATCTCTGCGATTCTGTTTGACTCTCACAAGAAATGTTCGGAAAGAAAATGTATTTTTATTCAATCTTTTATTCTGTTAAAATAATTGATTTTGATTTGTGACAGTTTTGGATTCTACAAACCACCATATTGTTTCACTGAAACTCATTTTGAATGTAGTGTCAAGTTGGAAGACCGCCATGTCTGAGTAATAGTCCTTAAAGACGTGGACTATGACTGTCCTTCATCGAAGTCTGAACTAGCAAACTGGCTGAGAAGGTGTTACACAACCCTATGCTTGTGCTCACCTTATCGTTGGGGAGGTTGGACTATTTACCTGTTACTTGACCAGTAGCTAGTGTGGCACAGATCATATATGAGGGGCTGAGACAAAGCTGCTGTTACTTTCTATTTAGAGACGTACTGTCGTCTTCTGTCTGAACTGTCTTTGCTAATCCTGCAGTGTTTATGTCTAGAGGACAGGCTCAGTCAGCACAGGGATCTGTCTTCCAGCCTGTCGTGTTTCAGTCTGTTTTTGCTTAATTAAGATTGCGAAAATATTTATTTGACATTTGTCACCAGCAAAGAGATTAGCTCTAGTTAATCTCTTTGGTTGTGGTAAACATTTCTCACAGTGCTGTAAGCTCTTTTGGGATAATGTGATTTATTCGATTGTAATTTATAGTATCTGTGATTGGGTGTAGTAGCCAACCACCCACACGCACTGACCTCATCTTTTTCTTGAGTGTGTCTATCTGTTGGAGGACGTGCACTTGGAAGGATGTGGTATTGTGGTTGCCATAGATGGATTGCAAAATACTGAGCCAATGTAAATGTAACAGAGTGATTGTCGCACTGAAATAACCGTTTTTTTAATCAACTCTCAGTGGACACAACATTGTTTTTAAACATAATTGATCTTTGTTGTCGTGTTTTGTTTTGTTTTTTTTCCGATTGGGTCTTGTGATCAGTTTCCAACAAGGAAGCAGCGTGGTTGAATAGTGCTGAATAGCGTTAATGATAAAGGGAAGTGAATGTTTTCCACTCCTTCAGATTTCATTCATTCAACATGTGATGTGCTTTTCTGCTCTTGTATGAATGTTGCCATAAAAATACTTAATAGATTTACTAATATGATACCAGCCTTGGTAATGGATGGTGGAACAGCAAACAAAAACAAAAGTTTTCTGATGTTGTAACCAGCAAAATGTGGGTGTTATTTCTAAATAACTCAAAACTGATCAATATTGCTGTTATTGGCTCTTTATTTTTTTCTCTCTGGCTCTGAAAAAAAAATCATTTTGGGTACAAGAAAGAAAAAGGGAACAGTTGGAGGGTAAAGTTGGAGTGAGGATAAAACAGTCTTGATTATCATGAAATAAATGAAGATTTTCCTGTGTAGCAGAGCATGCTTGTGATGTTTCTGTCAGTGTAAATGTGACCATGTCAGGTTTCTGATTCAAAAACAGTTTTAAAACCCTTACACACATTTGAGGATTCTGTATTTTAAGTTTTCTTTAGATATGTAACAAGTTCTTTTTACATAAACTCACATTATTACCTATGTCTCCCTCTCCCTGCACTTCCTCACTGTCTGCCATTTTCAGTGGCCAGAAAGAATGACTTAAATTACTCTCAGACCAAACAATTAACATTAATAAACACTAAGTGGTTATAAAAGAAAGTAGAGAAAAAAGTCTTCAACATAAAAAATTCAAGCAATTAAAAAAGGACTTTCCATAAGGACTGACACCTTTCAGTCAGTTGGTCGATGAGCTCTCGTCCAACCAAAATCTCATTGGTTGAATAATTGCATCTGTCACTTTGGCTTGGTTCATTAGGCCTGTTTGCAGATGTGGGAGGGGAGATTTGATGCATTTCGTTATTTTTCAGTGATATTCTGTTAGGAAACAAACTTGATTATTATTTAAACTAATTAAAGATATTGTGAAGATCAAGTGTATTGTAATACACGGCCAGAAACGTATTATTATACACCACTTTTAATGGATTCACCACACCATCTCAAGTAGTGCTTAAATTTGTGAAGAACAGAATCGCGTTCATGTGGCCAGAAAACGTCTAATGCACCAACTAGTAGCGAGTGCATTAGAAGTTCACAATATCACTAAACGTCACTAAACAACATTTAACTGCAACATGTAACATTCCCAGATGTCCTTGCAACCTGTCAATCCAATCCAAGCAGCTCAGTCATCACTACAGTGTTTCACTTCTATATTTAATAATAATAATCATTTTTATTTGTAATTACTTTTAACAATGCTCAAACACACTTTACAGTAGTGAATCAGGGACTTGCAATGGCGGCAAGAGAGTGTGAGTGTGACCCCTGGCCAGTCCCTCCAAGAGCTTGGCGACTGAGGGAACGAAAAACTCCCTTTTTAACAGGAAAAAACCTCCGGCAGACCAGACTCTTGGGGGGACCCTCTGCTGCAGCGACCGGGGGGGACAGGCAGAGACAAAAGGACAGGAAGGAAGAGAGGGACAGAATGATGGAGAGAAGGGAGAGGAGATGCTGGTCATCAAGTCAGGACAAAGGATGGATCAGTCAGTCAGGTCCCAGATCCACGAAGCTCCATCGCTCAGCAACAGGCAGCTCCAGAGACCTGCAGAGACTTAAAAAAGAGGACAGAGAGGACAAAGACAGACTACGGGAGAGACACAACCAGTGTTAAGGTGAACGTTTTCTATACTTAGCTCATCTCCAGATTGTTGACAGACTGAAGAAGAGAATAATTATAGTAAGTTGAGGTAGTTGTAACTTACATCCAGATGTTTTCTGTTACATTATTCAAATGGTTTTATAGACACAAAGTTAAAACAGCCGTCACGACTTTGGGCTCTGTCCCTGCTTTCCATGACGTGTTCACTACTTTGTGCTAAAAATCCTACAGAACAATACTCTACATTTTACAGATGCCAAAAATAACTCAACAGCTGATGGTGGTGATGCAAAAAGATGATTAGTAACTGCCTGAAGTCTCAATGTATTGCTCATTAATCGAGGGAGTAGTGAAAATGGGGGGCAGTTGAGGATACAACTTTAGCTTTGTGTGCATGGCAACTGGTCCAGTTGGACTGTCTGAAACCATAGTCTGTATTTTCATACACATGTGACTAACTGAAGGATCTAGTCTCTGGCTCACAGTGTTGGGCCCCAGTCATTTGAAAGCTCTTTGCTAACATCCTGGTTGTTTGTATTTGTACAAAGAAGCCTCTAGTATCTGTTGCATCAGACGCAGAGGGGGATTCACACCATGAATCATAAGGTGTTAGAGTGGAGGAGGGTTGCCGACAGAGATTGTCAAAATGATTTCAAGTGCCTTCAGTCTGTATTTACTCCTACAGCAGTACTTGTCTGCTGATAATAGCCAATGTTTTTTTTCTTTTAATTGCTCACAAACCTGCTGTTCCTCTTAAAATACTCTATTTCCTTTTTTTGTGTGTGTGTCCATTAAAGCTTTCCAGTCAGTATCAAGAAGTAAGACAGCTGCTTATGTGTTGTACAGTTGTAGTCCTCTTTCACTTCCTTTGTCAGCCACACTTTATTTTTGTAAATGGGTATCAGCAAGCTAGCAAAGCTTGGCTGTCACCATAACAGTAACAGTGTTTCATTGTTCATCGATATTTTTGTTTTTCAATTAAAAATAAAAGTAAGTGTAGTAGTGTCACTATTGACAGCTGGTGTGTTTTTGCAATCTAACAGCCTGTTGTACCAACTGTGCAAATGTTAACTTTATCTCAGTAGGCAGACTTACACTAACTCTGTGTGTCAGCTCAGAGTTTGACTGAAGTCAGAACTCACCAGGAACTATGTTTCTGTTTTCTTCCCTTCCACATCGACCCATTTCCCTCTTGTCTCGGTGCATTGCTAAAGTAGAACCATTCAGCTTTAGGGTAAACACACATATTTCACTCAAGTTGAAGTAATGTCCACTCACATGGGTACCTACTGTGCACTACCCTGTCTGAACGTGGATCTTATCATTGTCTTCACATGCACTCGCATTCAGTTGGAAAACATTATTGCACTGACCTCAACATGGTGGACTTTGTAGTCATAAAACAGTTTTACCATCGGTGCCTAATTGACAGAGTTTAACAGTTTTAATGGTGGCTTTGTTGAGAACAACATTAAAATGTCACTTATCAAACTATTCATTCAGATTCAGATTTATTGTCATGTTCATGGTAAATAACTGTTGTACCATACAATGATATGCTGAGCTGCCAGACCTCCCTCCACAGAAAGAAAAGAGTAAAATAAAAATACGTAGGGCTATTTCCATGTATATACAGTACACACTACACAGTATATATGTTGTGTTGTAATGTTTTCATAAGCTATAGTACAGTGTTCATATGCATTAACACACAACATGGTGAATACAAGTACACACTCTCACATGTGGTGGTTTTGTGAGATTTAGCAGATGTTTTTAATCAGATCGCGTCCTATTGACACACAAACATGTTTGCTGTCTCACTGAGTGAACAAGTCAAATCCACACACAGACACCTTCTCTGCTCTATTGTTGTGTAACCCCTATTGGTCAGGTTAAGAGGATTTTTTGATTGAGCCAAGCTTAACCTGTCACCCTTCAATAATCTCTGTCATCCAGAGAATTTGATGTGTGATAGCATTTTTTTTGTTTTGTTTCCTTCACAATAATCAACCCTGGGCTTTTCCTTGGCTCACCAGTGGCAGGTGGAGGATGGGTGCTTCTTCAGCTTAACCCCATCCCACCTCCCACTGTCCTGCCCCGGGCTCGGCAGCTTTTGTGTTTACTAGAAGTGTATTGTGTGCCCATCTGCCTCGCTCCTATCCCTCCTTCTCCACAAGCTTCACTGTTTAGCCTCAAAGGGCCAACAGCAGATGGGGGAGCTGTGCAGTGAAACCAGCACCAGCAGAGAGGTGACAGGGGCGGGTTCTCATGCGCAAATACGCATGTATTAAAAGGAAGTGAAGGGGAGGGAAGTCGGCTATGTTTAGTGTGTCTGTTCCAGTACATGCCTGTGCAGTTGGAAATCAGTGTAATCATTTTCATAAATCTCAAACTGTCCTGAGCATAACTGAGCTAATGAAAAAAGGGAATTAGTTTTGTACATTTAGACAGAATGCTGTTGGGGCAGAAGTCACAAAGCCAGTGTTTAGAAATAATAAGGAAACTAGAAATCACTCAGAACAGACCTACAACTCATTACACATTATCAATCCTGCATGTGTAGGTGGTTGACAGAGTTTACCTGGGAAGCTGAAACATTTCAGTTTGTGTCTACCACTTCCTCCTTTTTCTGATCGAGTTCATAGAGACAGCAGAGGTGTTTGACTGCCCAAAATATGATTACTGGGTCTTTAGGTAATACCCAATCTCTCTTTCTCTCAAAAAAACAAAAAGAAAATCATTAAGGTCTGTTTACTAGTGTTTTCATCATGTTGCTAACTGAAGGATGGACAGAAACAAATACACAAACATGGGTGAAACATTAACGCCTTGATGGAGAACCTGACTTCATGTAGACAGAATTAAAATGAAATAAATTTGAAAACTGCCCATAGCACTGAAAAAGCCCTTAGTGTCATTGGTTTAAACTTTTATGTTGATTGAATTGATGCTGTATTCCCACATTGATCTAAATGTTGATTGTTACTGGTGAACCTCAAAACCTGTGACTTTTATTTCTTCCTATTTTTATCATGAAAAAAAAAAATCTACATTCAGGCAGTAACAATCACACAGCTCTCTCTGAGGATAATCTTCACCATGGAGTGAGATTTGTAAAACTCAGCTAAAGTCACATTTTAATTTACGCCTGCACAAAGCTGTAAACTAAAACAGTCACTGAAACTATTCAACCTTTTCTATCAAATCTACAAAATTTGATGCAACAGACATGAAATACAACAAAAACTACATTGTAGTTATAGTAGTGCTCAGCTGCCTCTTCAGAGCCTCCTCCTGAAACAGGGGCCTCCAGGATGAAAGGGGTTAATTTATTATATTGCAGGGTCTGTAAGTGTCGCAGAATTACGGTGCGTCAGTGCAGCCTAATCCCTGACTGTGTCCACAGGTTCATGTGGCCTTTTGGGCTGTGACGCAGGAACTAAGACCCTCCCTTGTTTGTTTTTATACCAAAGGGTGATTGAACTGTGCTGTGTGTTCAGTACTGAGATAGCAGACCTGTCTTGGAAATAAGATTTAATAAAGTAAAGCACTGTAGAAGTAAAAGGAGTTATCAGAGAAGGATCAGGAATCTGGACAAACAGGAAAAGCAACATTTTACCACTTTGAGAAAACATGAATCAGGTCTTTTACTTTAATATTTAGTGGGAGCTTGCTGTTGTATTGTGACACATGTAGGAAATAATCTTTAATGCTAGCTGTTGGATTTACAGTACCAGCTTGTATTTATTGATGTATGTGGGAATTAAAAAGTATAAACAAAGAAAATGTTTACAGACCTGTTCGGAAGGTGAGATTGTGACGTAGAAAATCAAAACCCATGGCTTTTACCGAGCTGTTTCAAAGAGCATGGTTGTCATAGTCTCCAATTCTCCTCTCCTAAATCGCGATACATTTATTTATTTCATGTGCTGCAGTATATAGATAACCGCCGGTGCACAGAGATACTGTGCAATTGTTAACATTTTACAAGCCGCGTTAACTCAGCAACATTTTTCACTTCAGTCTATTTTCCAGCAATTCTCACAGGTACACAGATTAATATGAACATGCATAGAAACCTTTTGACATACTGCTAATGGGTGTAATATTTACCCAATACAGGATCAGGTTCAGACTTAAACGTATGAACTGGTTTGATAAGTTTCCAGAACTTCCAATCAACAAAGTTACATTACTTTGTTTGTTTACAGCATAGACTGTATATAGAAGCCACCTGTTGGAGAGTCAGCTTCCTCTTCCTGTTGCTCTCTGACGTTAGCAATTGAAAGTGAAAATGAAGAGGATGAAATGAGGGACTGCAGAAACGGTTATTATAAGCTAAATACACACTTTTCTGAACTGTAATCTATGCAAAACTATTCTAGAGGAGGCCAAGACTTTAAATATAAAGCTGGAAAATGAGCATAATAGGTCCCTTTTTTAATCGTGAAAATTCCACAAAAGTGCTTTCCAAAAACCATTTAACACTATAATTAAACTCTCTCTCATGACAGCAGCCTCGGGAGAGGGAGACTAAGAGTTCTCTCTTCTGTGGAGGATATGTTCTTTCCAGTTACCCCCTCAGATCTCACAAATTAACAGGATCTAAGATTAGAGCCCACATCAGTGCTTCTCAGGCTTCAAGTGGCGACACAGCTCAACTGTTTGGAGGAGCTTGAATAGCAAAGTTTTTATAGTTGAATGGCTGCAAAGAAACTACTGTTGAGAGAGGAATGAACAAAACTGGAAAACTGATATTTTCCTTGGAATTTAATATGAAATTAAAATTTGTAGCCTACCCAGGCAGTATGCTATTGGATGTGATGATCATCTTTAGTGTTTGTTGCTCAGCTCATAAGACTGTGCTGGTGTGACTTGGTGTTCCCAAAAAGATATTTGCCCTGTGGTCTTACTGATTTCTTTTAAATTGAATTTGTTGTGTGGACGCTCAAATGAGAACAGAGAAGTTGAGGCGCTGCAGTGTTTGGCTTTCTTGTTTCAGCCAAGCTGGGTTTGAATTCAGGTACTTGGGAATTTGAAGGGTGTCCGGGGTTTTATAAAATGATTTCTTAAAAATCAAGTTAAAAAAAAAACAAAAAAACAACTGGTTTCTGTTGTTATACTAGTGTATTGGGGAAAAACACTGATTTTTTTTTTTATGAAGGAGTAATCTAATATAGTCAGATTACTCTAGAGAAATCAGATTTCTTCTGATTCCTAAGTGGAGTTTATTCTGTCCTGAGACATGAGAGCATAAACAACATCTGCTTTTTGTGCTTGTTTTTCAATGAGCATGTAACTGTACTGACAATCTTACATGCCAGACAGCAGACTGGACACTCACTGGCCGCTGGTATGAAGCCCACTGTTGTGTTGGGCCCGTGGGCAGGGTTGGAATGTAATACACAACAAAATGGACAGACGATGGTTTTTGTCAAAGCTACATGGCTGAATGGTTTCCACTGACCGACAAGGATAGTTAAAGATTTTACTTGTGGTATTGTGTTATATTTGGAGACTAAAATCTGCTAATGAACACGGCTTATTTAATATTTAGTTGTCTCTGCTTCACATCCTACACTGTTGTTAGCTGTGCTGTTGATAAGAAGTAAATAAATCACTTTCTTTGGATCTTGTCAGAATGATTCAATAAACTGCAGTTTGAGTCTTTGTCAAGCAAATATAAAGTTACACAAACTGAAAACTACCTGCTGCTGACACAAACTTTGGGTTAATTTTTTTCCTAAATTTAAATGTTCCCATTGCTGCCTTGTTTTTGTTTTTATGTTTTTTTTTTTTAGGTGTAGCCCTGTATCAATACTTGCTCCTGTTTGGCAGACTTAAAATGTATTTTCTTAAATTTGTGCTTTGAAACAGGCTGAAAGTTGTACTTCAGAAGTTCAGATGTGTATTTGACCAGTGGACTGAGTTTACTACTGTAAGCGAGTCGGCTAACTTCCTGTGACATTCTCCATGGCATTTGCTGTGCTATTTACAACTGGCAAGGTCTTATAATACATGACCCTGTCCATAGTAAGTTCTTGGGCTTGCTAAACAGGCATATCCACTTTATAAAGAAATCATAACTAGTTCCTTTTTCACTGCTTCTATTTATTTTACTTTGAAAAGTCAGTTTATCAGGCAGCTTAAATTGCAAGTGCAGCTCCCAACAAGAAAAAATAAAAAATGGAGAAAGAGGGAGGATTATGACAAAAACTATAGAATTAATTGTGTAATCGCTTATCTTGCATATTACGTGGACATAACTTGTGTGTATGTTGTAATGAAATTTTGTGGAAAAAAAAACAACTAATGAGCAGGAAATTAATGCCAAGTCCTTTTTATTATACTATAATGATTATAAGCTGGCTCAGTGTGTTGCAATTGGACATAATCACAGTGGGTGTCAGAGGACAGGCTAGATTTACCTACAGCTGGTCATAATGTAGCAAAAACGTAAGAATAAATATAAAATTACACAGATTATTTAAATGGGTGCTGTTGTTTAATGGTGCATTGACCTGCTGTGACACACAGAGGGTGCTACATTCACACGACTGGATTAGAAGATCATTAAATGCCTTTTCCACATTCTGCCATGTGATGGCAGCACTGCACTTCTGTCTTTTATTTGCTGTTGTTGTGAAGATGAGTACAAGATATAAGTTAATGTTGATCCTGAAAATCCTCCCATGAGACAGAAGACTTCCTGGACTCAGTTGTTTAATATTTTCCATTCATTTCTTCTGGTATATTTAATGTGTATATGTGATGATATTCAACCTCTTTCCATATCCTTCTTCTCAGATGCTGCAGGACTGTTCGAAGGCTCGCAGGGAAGTGGAGCTTCATTGGAGGGCATCACCTTGTTCCAACATTGTGCGCATCATTGATGTTTACGAGAACCTCTATCAGGCGAGGAAGTGTCTGCTTATTGTCATGGAGTGGTGAGTGCACAGTCACTGTCTCACACATACACACAATCAAAAATACCTGTCCATATGTTGTAGTAGATCAAAGAACAATAAATAAATTCAGCTCAGGTGTTTGGAGGACATATCATTTACCCTGGAGACAGATTTATTTGGACCAGTTAATCAGCAAGCAAAGTAATTCAGTTCTCAAACACTGGTAACACACCGGTTGTTGCACAGATGTCACCCCTCTGTTTGCTGGCTGACACTGGAAGGCTGGACACAAGAGTTACATGTACCTAGGATTGGGCTGAAACGATTCCTCGACTAACTCCAATAACTCGATTAGGAAAAATTCTCGAGGCAAAAAAGCTTCGAATCGAAGCGGCATTTGATCACAGAGTAGTGTTTTTCTGGAGGATTAGCTAGGTGGCGGTAATGAGCAACAAAGTTCCAACCACTGTAAAACAAAGAGAAAAAGAAGAAGCGGCAGTTTGTCCAAGTAGAGTTGCCGTCGCGCACACACAGTTAGGCAGTAGAACCAGCTGATAAAAACGGAAGACACCAGAGAGCACATTTTTGGTTTTTGTCTTTTTTTTTAATGGGAAATAGCACGTTAGCCCTCACTGAACAGTTGACTGGCAGTATTATGCACACTCTGCAGGAAGTAGTTTGCTTTTCACCGAAGCACTTCCAGCTTAAAATACCACATTAACGGGAAGCATACGTTAGTCAGGGATTCTGCTAGTATTTCTTAATAAGCATTTCTTATACGATTACTCAATAGAATAACTGATAGAATACTCGATTACTACAAGAATCGGTAGCTGCAGCCCTAATCTAGGAATACATGGTTGCTTATGACTGAATCCAACATGGCATCGATGATTTCATTATAAACACATGAAAGCCGTTCTACCCTGTAACAGTGCGTTCAGACCGGCTGCGCTGGAATTTCTGTCGTGATGCTCCCACATAATAAGTGGTTGCAACACGAGTACATGTCTGCTCAGATCTTTGCATACACTTATAAAATTGCATTACAAGAGAAATTTGAAAAAGTTTTAACTTGAGCAATAAATTTGCATTTCGCCGGAATTTCCGGACCTTACTGAACAGAAATGGAGGACCAGCTTATTGTCGCCATCTGTGGCGGTCCAGAGCTTTATGACTCGATCTCGATGCATCGATGCAGCGTTGTTCATGTCCAGATTGTGATGCATCGGTTATTTAATAAATTTGATCATGTGTCACACTGTGTTTACCCTCAGATCAGAACGTTTGGTTGCAGTATGTTGATAAAGCTTTGTTCACTTTTTTTATTCTGTTAGTTATAAGTTGTCAACACGATTGACAAAGCTTCTTTTTTCTGTATCTGTTGTTCCTTGCCTGCAACTTCTGCTTCTCCATCAGTGGCTGACGTTCTCTGTCTTTGTTTGTTACTTTGGTTAAACTTGCTCGCTGATAGCTGGAGAGGAAAGTTCCAGCTACATCTATGTGGAGTGTGTCGTATTAAACAAAATACAAGATGGAAAATGTAATAAAAGGATGGAAAAATTCACCAGAGGTTTTGCCAAGGAAACCAGTGTCTTGCCAACGTGTCTGCAGCACAACCATAGACTTTATATAGAGGGGACGATGATAATATACGTATTGGCACCCTTTGGTTTGTGGATTTGCTTTGTGAAACCAGGAGTTTGACTTTTGAACGTCATCATGTTGGTTGTTTGGAGCCAGAAGTGACCATATTTGGATATGAAGGGTGGTGTGAGGAGGCTGGTCTGACCCTTGAACCTGAGGACACTGCCCAATGTTTGGTCTCATTGGACTCACTTCAGATGGAAAATCAAATCACTGAGAGGAATGGACATTAGCTAATACAGGGTATCCACAGGGTCTTGAAAAGTATTAAAAAGTCTTAATGGCGATTTTTATGAAGTACTAAATTTTCTTGGCATTCAAGCTTTGACAGAAAGTATCCATGAATGTGTAATTATTTTCCTCCTCACAACTAATACAAACAAGGATGTGTAAGTGGGCATACTCAGACTGCCAGATTACCTCGGGGCCGTGCGCGTACCTGTGACATCACGGGACAGCGCACGTCTAGGCGCCAAACAGGAGCAAAATACAACAGAATGGGGGAAATGCAAGTTTGCTGACTCCTGGATGGAGATGCTGGAGTTTAAAGATTGGACCCACCTGCGTGTAGCTAGTCGTCAGGTGAAGGAGGAGAAAGTTGATCTTCAGTAATCATCTGTTGTGGTGTCACAGAAAGCATTTTGAAGATTGTTTCAGGTGAGAAATTGGTAGTTTTAATCCATCAAGTTAAAGGCTGGTTAAAAACTTGCTCCGATGTTTTCAGAGATGTGAGCGCTCGCTCCAACCTCTGTCAGCTGTTCCACCAACCAGGTGGTCAGAGTACTTTTTTTTTTTTTTTTAATTTTTCAGCTGACGTTTTTAAATTTTAAAGTTGCACTAAAGCTAGTTATTGTACATTAAACCGATCTATTTAGTGTTTTCTCCATACAGTAGAAACTTGTTATTCTGACTATATCCATGCAGAATGTGCTTGCGGTTGCAAATATTTGCATGCCGCACAGTGACGACGCACTGACGAGTGTGACCAAACACATTTTAGTACCTGCTAGTACCTGACCGGTTCCATTTTTTGGAACCACAGGATAGCAGATACAGGAAAGCAAATGGTACCAGGTACCAGGTCCCATGTACTTTTTACCAATGGAAAACCAAACCAAGTTTAGTTGAGTCAAGATGCGCTGGTTCCAGCATTTTGGTTTAGTTTAACTTATTCTTTTGAGCTTTATTACTTCTTATCTACCTGAGTTCTGTTGTATGTTTGTGCTCATATATTTAATTGCAAACTGTAGCTGTTCAGTAAGTTAGACGTGTTGCTGGTAAGGACATCTTGAAGTGGTAATGAGGTCTTAAAATTTTTTTGGAAGCTCTTCAGAAGTCTTAAAGGTATTGAAATGAACCTCAGGAATCCTGTAGATACCCTGTAGTAACATCAGAATGACTTTTGGAAAAAAAATATTGAATTTCACCATTGAAAATGACAGTGTTTGACTTGAAGTCAATGGGA
>OOFC01005310.1:21912-47098 GCA_900323345.1 Pseudochromis fuscus
TGTCCACCGGTCCAACTCCTCCCGCTTTTCATGTCTTTTAACCCGGTTTTCACTCGTTACTCGGGGGCGTTTGGGCTCCTTGTGAGGAAAGATGGTAGGCACTGCGTTTGGTTTTGCCTTCGTTTATACCCAGGTGCACCAATGAGCTCTTTCATCAGCTGAGGGCGATGAAAAGCCTCGAAAGCGTTGGAGCTAAAGTGATGGGAGCACAGCCGCGGGTCTTGGGGCAGCTGAACTCTTCCGACCGCATCCTCCCACTGCTTCCTTAATTTTCTTTCTTTAGGAAAGCAATGAACGCTGACCTCGCTGTGTTTATTCTTCCTGGACTCGAAATTGCACCAAAAAGTCGCACAGTGTGGCATTTTGTTAATGTAAACAACAACAAATCCGACGTGGTTCGCTTCGCTTGTAGCTCTGCTCGGTCGGTGGCAACCATTCTACGTCATCAACCCAGAATGCATTGCGCACCCGAAAAAATGGCAGCCAACATGTATTAAATTATGTGATAAACAAAACGGATTTTATAACTTAAAAGACATGTTTTTACATTTTTGTCAGTGTATTTAAATAGTAGAGATCTACTGTTGTATTTCTAGAATGATTTGTCGTTGCAGTCGGGGTTCCTTTTAAAGGTATTGAAATGAACCTCAGGAATCCTGTAGATACCCTGTAGTAACATCAGAATGACTTTTGGAAAAAAAATATTGAATTTCACCATTGAAAATGACAGTGTTTGACTTGAAGTCAATGGGAGACAGAGTATTTGGAGCATTAGCCTAATTTTTTTTGACCTGGTTGTTTCATCCGTATCTATGTACTGCTTAAATATGAATGTGTGGATTTGTCAGAGAATAATTGAAATGAAATGAATTGAATGGCCCACAAGGTGGTGGGTTCCTGTCTTCTTTTGGTAATTTGCATGTTAAACACTTACCTGTCTGTTTAATTTTTATAAAAAATGTTTTCAGTTTGTGAGAGTGATAAAGAATTGAGATGTTACTCCACAGTTGCGGAGGCTTCTTATATTTCCATCTTGGATAACTTGGATTATTTACAAAGTGAAATTAATTTAATTTCACCATTTCATTCCAAACAGGAATTGAAGGGAGGTATAAGAAAGTCTTGAATACCCAGAGCAAATGTGAAGTGATCTAAGCCCATTTATTATTGTAAGTCTGTTATCTATTATGTAGTAGTAAATGACCCATTTCTTCTAAATGAGCTTAGCAGTTTTTCCTCGCCTGTTGTATTTCCATGGTGTAACGTACAAACCACCAAACCACCATTGACTTTTCACACGTGCATGATTAAGTTTGTGGGGACCGGCATGTGCAGAGGTAGTGGACCCGTCTTCCTACACACTCACATGTAAAAACGCTGCTATTGATGACTAATTTCCTCAAGACAAAGAGCTCAGCATGAAATCACAAAAAGACGTTTTCTGAAGAAACTAAAGCGTTTACAAAAATCTCACACTTTCAGAAATCACAACTTCATCTGATCTCAGCCTTCTGTCGATCTGATGACCTACTTTCTTCTGTTTTTAAAGTCTTGTCGTAAAACTTCATATATTTAACATTACATATTAGAGTTGGCTATAGCCGTGAAAATCTGCACTTATTACATTTAGTGCTCATCGATGTCTTAGAGCATCTTTTCTGCTGAGAATTCTCACTTATCTTCCTATTTTCAGAAATGCAGAGGAAGAGTGTGGGAAATAGAGACCTCACGTTCATCTCATACCTTCGACCACATTAAAAAAAGACTGTGTGAGATGTGTTTCCTCACTGCTGGAGGTTTCTCACATTGTCTTTATTTCTACATCAAAGTGCGATGGATGGAGATGGGGTTCGTTTGGCAGCCTGCAGGACGCGAACGCGGATGATTGATTTTAAGAAATTCGAAGTGTGCTGTGGTTTAGCAGGGCTGTCCCACGGCTCTGAAGTCTAGGCGCCCTGGTGTCCCTAGCACGCCCGAAGAGTCAGTCTGTGCTGTCGTGCACACACTCAAATTGGCATTGATGGTTGCAACCTGAAACTCACACTCATACCGAGCAAAAAGATTAAATGAAACTTAACATCAAGTAAGTTGAGTCGAATTTCTCATACTCAACTGAATTCAGAGTAACAACCAGTAGCTTTACATTTGATTGTATTTTCTTACAGCAGTTTCTGTTTCTGCTTTTAGTCTTGGATGTGTAAATTATTTACCATATTTGCTGGACTATAAGTTGCTACTTTTTTCCGACGCTTTGAACCCTGCAGCTTAAACACCGGTACGAAGCTCGTTGGCTTTTTACAAGCTAGCAAGCTCCGTGCCGCTGATACATTTAGTCTCGTCACATCAGCCCCGGTCAGAGTGGACCACATGAAACTGTTTGAATAAATTCAATAGCGGTTTATAGACGGGTGCAGCGTATAGACCGATGCGCTCAATAGTCTGGAAAATACGGTAAATTGTGCTGTGGTTGTTCCCGTGTTTTGTGGTCATAACATAATAATGAAGGGAGAAGTAACGTCTGCATCCACCCTGCTGTGAAACGGCCAGCAGGTTGGGATGTTTCATACCCCAGGCTTACATTCAGACCGTTATCTTTGATTTAGGGGATTTTAGATGTAGCAACACTTTATTTACTGCAGGCTTTCTCTGCTCATCTTAGTCCACTGCTGGGAAACTATGCTGCTGAGGTCAGTTTTTCATTAGTGTCATTGCAACACACCTTTATTAATGTCAGACTGAGTGGGCTTCTGTGTAAACCCATAGATATGATCAACTGTAATTGATACAGATGAGACTGTAAATGTGTATCTACTTACAAAAGCCAGATCCTATTTTTTCTCTCTCCCTCTCTTCCCCAGCATGGATGGTGGTGAGCTTTTTAGTCGGATCCAGGACAGAGGAGACCAGGCCTTCACAGAGAGAGGTAACAAGCTTACCCTGGCCTACAAACCACAGCGCTTCCTCAAATACACCTGTTGCAATCCATTACTTGTAGTCTCTGTTAAAAGAGCTTTTTATCTCTTTACTTTAGAGGCATCTGACATCATGAAGAGCATAGGAGAAGCGATCCAGTTCTTACATGCAATCAACATTGCCCACAGAGATGTTAAGGTTTGTCAGAATTTAGTACCATCCCCCTGGTTTCTAGGAAATGTCTCCCGCTTTTTGGGGAGGAAAGTAAGTCTGAAAGGAGGTTTCACAGGATGACCTATATATTCACTAACGTCTTGTTCATTTGCTTTTTCCTGGATTCCTGAAAACTCCCCGCAGCCAGAGAATTTACTCTATTCCTCAAAGAGACCCAGCGCCCTGCTCAAACTCACAGACTTTGGCTTTGCCAAGGAGACCACCTCACACAACTCTTTAGCTACTCCTTGCTACACACCCTACTATGTTGGTAAGTGTCTGTTTCTGTGAATACATTCATAATGGCTTCACCCGTGAATCAAAAGTTGAAAATGACATTTATTTCACCCACTTACCCATATTTCTTTCTTTATTTTTTTATTCCTTCGCCACTGTCTACAGCTCCAGAAGTTCTGGGCCCAGAGAAATATGACAAGTCATGTGACATGTGGTCATTGGGTGTCATTATGTATATCCTGTAAGTCAGTCTTTTTGCAGTCTCTATAATGCCCTCATCATGTGGGCAATATTTAATACTTCTTTTGTAAACCTTCCCCAGCTTGTGTGGGTACCCTCCTTTTTATTCTAACCACGGTCTAGCCATCTCTCCTGGGATGAAGAAGAGGATCAGGATGGGCCAGTATGAGTTTCCTAACCCCGAGTGGTCTGATGTATCAGAGGAAGGTAAGACTTTAAAACTGACCTGCCTCAGTGAACCAAACAAACTCATTCATTCAGATGCATAATTTGAATGTGATTTGTTCATGAAGTGGAAGTATTGAAGCAAAATGTGGTAAACTGTTCACCTTCATCCTAAAACTGCATTCATAGAGGATGCACCTACCAGTTCATGACATCATTATTCTTTCATAATCTCCTTCAGACATGCTTTATAAACTGTCTCACCTGAACATACTGGTCTCTACTTTCTGGTGAAGAAATTGAAACTGATGAAGGTGTTTCATCTCCCATTTGCCTCTGACAGCCACTACAATTGAAAGTGATGTCTTAATTTCTGACTAATGTGAGGTTTTTAAAGAGAAGATTGAGGCTACTTGGTGTTAGTGTCTACCTCTGACAGAAGAGTGTTTGAACAAGAAGACAGACAGATGGGCTGTACTTAGTGTACAACGCTACTCAAGAACCAGATCAGTATGAACGGTTGATTTCTCAACAGCAGAACAGGCAGGGCAATGTTTCGTAGAAAGGCCATCACCACAACTCTGTTACTGCCCTGTCAGATCCGCCATACTTCTCTTTTCTGATGAACAGCAACTATTTTTTTTTAAGAATATTAGATACTGTGACCTGGGCTGTGTCTTCTGTATCTGGTTTACTGTGTGTTATTCAACCCTTCTTTATTTATTTTTTTATGTAACCAGGAGCTACTCAAAGTCTTTTCAAGAGTGTCCTGGCCAAGATAAGAAGCAGCATAGGCCAGAAGTTACAGACAGAGAGCAGCCATACATACAATAAGATACATAATACAAGGGGTGATGATGATACATTAAAACATACAATTGAAATACGGGAGGCCAAACATCTACACTGAGATGAGTCTGCCTCCAGGTGTCTTCTGTGACTAAAGTACAGAATAAGAGTGTATTGTGTCACCATCATGCACGTTGATAGGCTAAACGTGTTACTTATTTTTAATGTAAATCATGAATGGTTTTTGCAGCTAAGCAGCTGATCAGGACCCTCCTAAAGACTGAGCCAACCCAAAGGATGACCATCACAGAGTTCATGAATCATCCATGGATCAATGTGAGTAGCTCTTTGAGCTGATCCAATCTCTGGGCCAAAATCACCACAGTGAACTAAGATTTGGATTTATTGTGTGTGTCCTCTTCAAGCAATCAATGGAGGTTCCTCAGACCCCACTGCACACCAGCCGGGTTCTCAAGGAGGAGAAAGACGCATGGGAGGATGTCAAGGTTAGATGTGTGGTTTTCTTTGTGTCTGTATGGTAGCAGCATTGTATAGAAAACAGCTCAGCCTGCATGTGCTTTGAAAGAGTTTTTGATTGATAAGAGATTACAACCTCTTATATGAAGTCAACTGAAAGTTTATTATAACCCACAAATGATGTCTCAAAGGGCTGTATGTGCAAAAATGAAAATAGTTCTAATAATTAACACCTTTCAAGGCCAAATTTGAGGTGGCTTCCCAACGCTAATCTTAAAACATGAACCGCTAAACCAACTGAATTCAAATCATTACTGCCAAATTGTAATAAAGTCATCTGAGGATATTATATTTGATAAGATAAAGACCTTACAGTATTATCACATTTACAGAGAAACCTCAAGACTCTCTCCTTTGAGCAATCACTTGGCAACAGTGGGGGAAAAAACCCTTTAATATGAAGAAACCTCTGACAGACTCAGGGTCAGGGTGGGATGTGGGGGGAGGAAGGAGACCTTAAAGAAACAGCACATAGATGCTGAGTGGGTTTGTGGATCAACCACATGTCAGGGGAAAGCTGACATGTGTTGAGTAATGTATAATAATTCACATCATATACTCTGTACAGGTGAATAACTTTATTTACACGGTCATCATTAAGCTGCTGAATAATGTTTTTACACTGCAAGCAGCGTGTTTGTTACTATTTTTGTTTTACTCTAAAAAAGGCATGTTGCAAAAAGTGGGTGTATTTCAGAGGGAGTAGCTTCACATAGTGTGTCAGTGCTTCACCTGCCCAATGAGCAGCCACACAGTGTTATTTTATATTTACCTGGAAATGACCGAGTTCAGGGGGTGACGAAAGTAGCCTCATGTCTGTATCTTCTTTGTTTCTCAGGAGGAAATGACCAGTGCTTTGGCAACCATGAGGGTTGACTACGAGCAAATCAAAATCAAGACCATTGAGGACTCAACCAATCCACTGCTAACGAAAAGGAGGAAGAAAGCCAGTAATACCATTGCAGATCCAAAGTCTGCTGCCCACTGAAAGATGCACGCATGCATGCACATCCAAACACAGGTTGTGAAAAGGAAGCAATAATATGTCGACACACGAGTCGCATTGCATGCATTTTCTCAGTGTTTTATTTTTCATGGCAAATTCTAATGTTTTGTAAGAGTGTTTTGTTTTTATTACTCTACCATTTTAACAAACTCACCGCTCTGCTCTGGCAGAGAAGACGTCGATCTGTGTTTTTACACCAGTGAAGAGATTATGAAATCTAGAAAAGGGGAGGAGAGAGAATCAGTGGGTGAGGTCTCTCTCCTCTTCTTTCCCAAATATCAGGTTGTGTACTCAGAGGGGCTTGAATGTTGGATTAGGACATGAAGCCTTAGCATTAGCACTAGTTGTCATTCACCCCCACGGCCCTGCTCTAGCTCTAGCCCCAAACCTGTGAATGTCAAATCAAAAGGCTAAATCCCAAAAAGAGAAACAAGGGAAGATTTCTTTTTATTTTTGTCGTACATAGAGTAAGCAGATGTATTTTGAACTGACAGGTAGAATGTAAGGACTCTGTCCCTGGCTGTTGGGATTAGCTGGAGACGGTGGCTAATCTCTCGGACTTGGACTGGTCGCGTGTGTCAGGTTCAGTTTGTCTTTGTGAATGTTGAACAGAGGCCTATGCACTCACACAAGGTTCGTGTGCCATTCTGACAGAGCACCTCACTTGTCGCCCCTCTCTCCTGAACCTTAATCTATGCTTGTTTTGCGGGTACATAGTTTGAAGGCAGAGAAAGAAGTCACATGTAAAAACAGAGGCTGGCCCGTCTTTCTCCTGCACTGTAGCTCGGAGGAGAAGAGGAGGCAACTGATACTGTATTTTTTCATGGATTTTATCAACCTTTTAGCCTAGGCCTTATGAGTATTGCTGAGTTGGCAAACAGCTCTTACAACCCCCTCACCTACCATTTGGTTCAAGCTTTTACCAATGTTGTGCTTCAGAATTTCCCGATGATATTTCAGGTTAATGCTATGCAGATGTGTTTGTCAGCTTGAAGTACTGCTAGGGCCTTTTTGTTAGTAATTTCAATGTGTCGGAGAGATGTTGAGCAACAATAAGGGAGCGTTATGTGGGAGTTTCTGTACACAGTAGCATCTCCAACGGAGTACCTAGTGCAGACCGGTCATTTAGACTTCCTCTTGGTTGCTCCAGTTAAACTGTCTGGACGCACAGTTGGACTCATTACTCCACACTTCCTAGACGACTGATGGGAAGCAGGAAAACACTCAGCACAGTCTGACATACCACCAGCAAGCTGTCACCACACTCGGAGAGCAGGATGGCTTCTTCCTCGTCAGCATCCTGTCATGCTGCAGGATACTTCCTAGCTCACTTGGGATCATGGGAAATAATTTTGTCAGTTTAGTTCACTTCACTTTGTAAAGTCACATCCACATTGCCTGTCGCATTGCACCTACAAGTGTCTCACAGTAAAAATGTTCATTGAACGTTTGTGACGAGGTTCTTCCCTGTGTTTTGTGTTTTTTTGTTTTTTTTCTCCCTCTTGACATGTTTGTGTATAGTGGAAGCACAGATGTGTCTTTTTTTCTGTCATTGTGTCATTGAGTCTGTTCAGCTCCACCTGCCGTACTTTTGTCTGCTTCAGCTTTGGATTAAAAAAACACAAAAAAACAAACTGCTTTTCGATAGTCTTTTTTTTTTCAATTCATATTTTTTCAGACAAAACCTTTCTATTACATCTAGATTTGAAAAAATGAGACATAGAAACAAATATTAATCTTTTGAAATCTTAAGCAATTTTAAATATTTTGAAAACATCCCTGATTTTTCTTCTTTCATCTAAAAGCAGTCAGGTGTTGTTATAAAGTGTATTAACTCCAAGTGTCCTCCCTGCTGCAAGTGATTCTTTACCCAACTGACAAAAGATGCTAAATTTGCAATTGTGTATATAGCTTACAGTTATCTATCTAAATTAAGAATTAAATCTGCTGCAGCTATTTGCTGTGTGCTACACGTGCTACACCTGATCTGAATTGCGGGTCAAAGACTGTCTGCAAAACCATGTGTGTGTCTTTCCCCAGGTTTAACCTTTGCCTCCACTTTTAGACAAATTCTCAGCGCAGTCTCGTCTCCACAGATGACTCGGCTTGTGTCGGCTTGGGATTTGTGGCTAACGTGGAGCGCACAGACTCAACTCGTGACATGCTCATAATCATCCTTGCTAGCATGAGTGACTCCTGGAATATACGCATTTGCGTAGCAAAACTACACAGTGGCATTGAGTCAACACATTTGCCAACACTGGGGAGTTGAGCACAGTTTCCCGCCAGTTCACGTGGTTATTTCTCTTCAGGTACTGCGGGCTCTGAGCTTCCAGCTCTGAGTGTGATGAAACCCACAGTCATCTCTGTCAGGTAAATGAGACGGGGCTAAATGGGGTCACAGGGGAGTTCCTCCTCATCGTCCTGTGGAGGTCCTACCCCCTTACCATAAATACAGCTGACCTCTTGACACCGTCTGTGCTTTTCCCAAAAAGAGGAAGGGCTCTGGCAGGGTGTTTTTATTGTCTGAGAGCGGGGAACACTGAAAACATGGTACACAAGTCAGAGGTCATATTTGAGTGAAATATAATTATATGTACTTGTTCAAATTTTCTAAAATTATCTTCTCAACAGTATCATCGCAGGAGTTTCATCTTCCAGGAAAGCAGAATCCTTTTTCAGAAAAATGAAAAGTGATTTAAACATTCTCACAGTTTGGCCCCTGGTTGGTCCCCACAAGAGGTTACTGCTGTGTAAACCCTGTTAAAGCTGAGGGGGATGGAGACTTCTCAGTAGTGGGGACACCTGACTTGAAGTTCTTTGAAGTGGCATGCCATCCTAATTCTCACACCCAAACACATCCTCTCAGACAACATGGTGCTGAATGACCTGGCTCAGACGAGGTGGCAACAAAGAGGCCGCACTTTAACCTCAGCAAGAAACCCGCAGCTCACAGTTTGCAGACGTGAACAAATGGAAATATTTTTTCTTGTTGTTCAGTCACATGTTCTACACGTGTGAGTTGTGTATCTTACACGTGCTGGAAATCCAGTTGTTTTTACTCTCAGGTACAGCTTTGGGTAACATGTTGTGGTTTACACAGTTTCTTTGATTTTTTTTTTTTTTTGTTGCCCTGAATATGTTAAAGATCTGTCGTAGGAGCTTATTCTTCACTGTCTTCCGAGAAAAGTTACAGGGGTGAAAAAGAAAAGCAGACATACCTACAGTACTCCGTGAGTTCAGATTCAGATGCTTTGAAATACAACGCCAGGAATAAATTTAATTAAAATGGATGGATTTCATACATTTAATTTCAAAAAGTAATTGTCAATTTGGTGTGATCATCCATTCCCCAGAGATGTTTGTTTTCAGACGTCAGACAAGCATCTCTGAGAACTTGATTTAAGCTGCTTCACCGTTTTCTCTGACTCTGAATCTTTATTTTTCTTGTCGCTGAAGATCGTTGATATTTGGGGTCAAAGCAAGAATGTAAACATGACTCCTCATCATGTATGTACACACTGTACAAATGCACACATGCTGTGCAGCTGAGTATTTTTGATAAACTGAAAGGAGTGCAGGCTCCTCCAGTGTAAATATGAATGAAATGTGAAAACCCACAATGGATCATTTCTGCAATCAAGTGCCCAGTTGTGATAATAGGAAGTTTTTTTGTTTTTTTGTCAAGTTTAAACTAATATGGCCATCTGCGTAATCAGGAAGTACACAGTTCCACATGTTACATAATGATGTAGTTGATGTGTATCATGAAAGCTCGACTTTTACTCATGATATTCCAAGAAGCTGTGCTGATACACTTTTCCTTTTCTTTTTTTGAAAGCTTATTGTATAAGTCATACAGTAGGTGGATATTTTTAACACACTAGTCCATTTGCACTAAAAACATACCAACGTATCTGGATATTTGACGACGACTTGACTCATCAGATGTGCTGACAAACATTCTTCACACAAATCTTTATGATTCAAGATAATTACTCATATCATATGCCCACTCTTGTGATCTCCTGCTCTTCTTCTTTTTGTTGGCTCACATGTATGTCAACTGTTTGCAGCTCCTACAAAACTAGTGAAGTACCGTATTTTCCGGACTATAAGCCGCTACTTTTTTCCGATGCTTTCCACCGGTGTGGCTCGTGTTGGCGGCACGAAGCTCGTTAGCTTTTCACAAGCTAGCAAGCTCCGTGTCGCCGATACATTTAGCGTCGTGACATCAGACCCGGTCAGAGTGGACCACATTAAACTGTTCGAATAAATTCAATAGTGGCTTATAGACAGGTGTGCTCAATAGTCCGGAAAATACGGTAAATATAAGATAAGATAAGATATTCCTTTAATAATCCCCAGAGGGGAAATTCAGTAATAATAATAACAGGAAGAAAGTCATATTTCACCTCACTGCATCTACAACACACATAAAAACAACCTGCTGTCTGCCTTTGACATGGTTCAGTCCTGTTTACATCATCCTAAGCTTTAAGTTTAGAGTGTTTTAATTAACCATCCACTTTTTTCATGGGGTCATCTGCTCAGGGAGAAGAAAGTAAATGGTCCAACTAATGCAAAAATGATGTTTTTATTTAGAGTATTCCTCCTTTAATCTGCATCTGCACAATACTTGAAGATGTTAGATGCTTCACATGCTATTATGGGGTGTCAGTGTTGAGATTGTCTCTAGTTTTTCCCTCAACCCGTCTTTAAATCCACTAATTGCACAACAGCCCGACATGCTCCTTGTCAGTTTCACAGACAAGCGATTCACAACACTTCTTTTGCAGCAGACTGAAACCTGACTTATCACCTTTTTTTACTGGTGGTATTTTTTTTAAAGGAGTGAACCCAGTATTGATTATTCATCCATCAGGAAATTGCTATTAACACCGGTCAAAAGAACATGGGCCACGCTTTATCAGCCAGATGTTATGAATTATAGCTTTTTCATAAGGTGTTGTCATTGCTAGAACGATACTATTCAAATCGTCCCACGCTGACTAGTGGCTGATGAAACATCTTGTTGTAGTTTCAGTGCAGAGCTCTGAGTCAGGTCCAGAATCAGTCAAGTCAGGAACCTTACAAACACATGAAGGACTTGGGCATCAGAGTAATACATGTACATACAGTCAAATGCTGCACCAGAGAGCACAACATGTTTGTCTGCTTCTTTTACTGATCAGAAATAATATGTTGTGCTGTTGATTCAAGCTTTTAAATAAACCTTTCAGGCTCTGTCACCATATGGACATGACATATCAGTAAATAAACACTAGTAGCTTTTAATGTTTCAGTCCAAGGTTACTTTATTTTACCCAGTGTGTAAGTTCTGTTTTATATGAGAGTCTGTGTGTGACTAAGTGAGATTGCATTTGCACGCAAGTGTGTGTGTGTGTGTGTGTGTGTGTGTGTGCATATGGCATGAGGGTGAGGCCGGCTACTTACAGTTACGGTAAGTAAAGATACAGCCGAGTTGCTGCTGGTAAGTGATGTATATGGGTCACGTTTGAGGTTAGTGCAGGAGCCTGTGAGTTTACACTCTGGTTCCCCACGTGTACGTGCACCACTGCACAATAGGATGATTTCAGAGCTCCACCACTTACCCATTCATAATAAATAGCACATAAAAGAGAAATTTCTTTTCATTAAAGTTGTTTATTCTTCTGTGAGAATACAATGATCTCTAGTAATAAATACACAAATATATTAAGGGAAATTTCATAAGCAGTAAAAAAAATAAATATCAGTTTCATGTAAAAAAAATTCAAGTAGCGGGTTAGATACCTTCATGTTAGAACACGGTCCTAAAACTTACTGTTCTTTGGGACAAAGCAAAGAACAACATAAATAAATAATGACAACAGTTCAACAGCTCATGAAGAAAAAAATCCCAAATCCTTTTCAGCAGTGCGCAGGTCTTCAAACTGAGGCCACATGATGCTTGAACCTTTTAGAAGCCAGATAGGTCTCAATGTAATTAAACAACAGGTCCAGGTCTTCCATGGCCTTATTTAGACCTTTACTCGCCATCTGCAGGCAAACACATGAGTTCACTTAATTAAAATGACCTGTCAAAGTGCAGAGTTTTAATAATAACACATTAGGTAAAAGTGCATTTCTGTCATTACATCTCAGCACTCACCTGAGTATAAGTAGAGTTCAGGTTTTGGATGTCAAACTGGTTCTTGCAGTTAAAGTATTCTCTCTGTAACAGGAGCAAGACAAGGATGGTGTTACCACAGGGATTAATGGAAAGCTTCTTGTCCAGCACACTGAATGTAGTGGATATTGTTGCAAAATGAAAAGAAAAAATTATAAATAAATATGCAATGAATCACTTAGATAATGTACTAGAAACATTCATCCCTTTCTCTTCCCTTTTTGTAGGAAGTGGATGATGCACAGTTGTACACGCTGCTGTTCTTGAGGAATCACTGACTAATGCAATATTAGGATGTGTTTGTGAGCCATCGTAGAGATGTTCCCCTTTTCATAACAGCCAAACATTTGGCTGATGTCAAAAAAAATTATGGGGGATATTTTTTACAGGTTGATGGTGGTTTTAATGGTTTTGTGGAAGACGAAGTCCAGACGTTTGTCTTACTCATAGATAAGCTTAGCTGGTAAGAAGTGAAACCAAACCCAGACGTCTACATGCATTTTATGAATATATGGATCTATTTTTTTACTTCAATATCTGCAGCCAATGCGTACCTGTTTGAACTGTAAACAAATGGACCTCTAGTTTTTAACAATATCTTGCAATCAGAGGGCACTTGGATAAATACACTTTGCTCTGATCTGACATTCACCGCAGCGCGCAATCGGTGCGTATTTACATCTCAGCACGTGTGCAGGCTGTACTCACACATGTGGTGACATCACTCTTGAGCTGGTCGAATATTTGCTGGATGGACTCCATGTGTGGCTTTAAGTTTTTGGTGTCCTCGGTCACTCCTGCCATGGCTGTAGGCAACACTGTCTGCAGGTAGAAGCCAATGACGCTGTTCACGGCGTGGCAGCCAAAGGGGCTCTGACGGAGGCGCACAGACAGCAGCATGATTACACATGGATGTGGTTTAACTCTTTACTGCTGTGCACGGTAACTGCAAACTCTCTGTTTATTTCCTGATGCAATCACAGAGAAATAAATAGAAGTTTTGAGTTTGTAGAGAGACTTACTTTAAACGAGTCCTCCACGCTCGGGTCCAGCAGCGCCTTCTCCGAGTCATTTGTCTCCTGCAGACAGAAAACAGCTGTGATCAGTGGGAGACAGTGAGTGCACCCACAGAGCAGAGTGACAGACAGAAAGTGCAGCATCAGCTGGAGACTGACAGGACATGTATCTGCACAGACACCAGGCCGGAGGGGGTCCATCCAAATGATGCTGCACTCACCTGTCGAGGTAAAGTCAAAGCTGTGTTTGATGGTTTGTTTTTACTCACAAAGAAATCTATGATCTGTGAATAGTCCCGTCTGAGCTGCCTTAGCTGGTGTGGGAAGTCCTTCACAAAAGTGCAGCAGTAGTCCCTACACGGAATCGGACTGCACCAGATAGTGCTGAGGACAGACAGCACAGCCAGGAGGGACAGGAGGTCACACCGAGGAGTCATGCTGGAGTACAGGTCTTCTGTGGCTGGAGTGAAGCTGGTGCTGGATCAGTGGAGGTAGTGCAGGTTCTCTGAGGCTCTCAGTAGGATTTTGCTGGAGTGCTCAGAAGAGACAGGTGCATAAATTGAGGCTCCTCTGTGTGTAATTTATAGCCAGTGAGGGAGGAGACTAACTGGAAGACAAACGGTTAAACATGCTTCACACATACTGGGAATTTTTTTTTTTTTAGAGTTACATATGGGGTACTCCTCCCACGGTATCTGAAGACCACGAACTCTCAAGGAAAAAAAATCTGACATAGCAATTATGGAAATTTGTATGACATCATTTTCTTCATATTCATCTTTCTATGAATATGAATGATTTAGTTAATATTTCATGTTTTTATATAATATACAACTATTAACTATTCCATGACACTGATGATGATGATGATGATGATGATTATAATCTGTGATCATTAACAGTGTTACTAAGTTGGTGGTATACAGAGATATGTACTTTTTTGCTCCCAAATTGGGAAACTGTAGAAGAGACACAGTGTCTCATTAGAAAATAGCATATTCTGTAAGGAGTATAGGAATATCTTATCTTATCTTATTATAAATATGAGATATAACAATAAAATACTGATTACTAAAAAAAATGCCAAATGAACTAAGTGTGCAAAAATGTGTTAAAGTAGTAATATGAGTATTGTAGTAGTATTGTAGAAGTATATCAGATAAAAATAAATAATAATTGTTAAAATTGTTTAATGCAGTAATTTACCTGGTATTACTCTATTATTCCAGGTATTACCCACAACAACAAAGGAAATACTGTCAGTCAGCCAGTCATTAAGCTGTGGTTTGATGACGTTGTGGATTCTCGATGAATGTCAGACATACGTAATATGACTGAAAACACATGACATATACTGCTCTCTGCTTTTCACACTGAGTTGGAGCCCTGGTAATCTTTCTTCAGGTTCCATGATCTTCTTCAGTGACCAGATAACTGACTTTTACGTATGCATGGGCAAAAAAAAGAGTTGTATTATAAGTATTTGTAAACCACAGTCTGGTGCTTGTGATGGCAGCAGCGTGATGGGTATTTTCCCTTCAGACGTTTTGCTGCTTTATGGAATATCCATTCATTAATAATTATTGTATCACTGTGTGTCCCATGTACAGTTTGTCTTTGCTCATTTGTGTTAGGCAACACTGGTACTTTGGAAATCATTCCCAGTGATAACCCCTGCATGACAAAGACCATACAGTCTGTGGGATTTATAAAGGTTCAAGTTAAAGTTAATTTACAGGATGAAGCAGGTGACACAATGAAGAGTTCATGAAATTAATAAATAAACACAAATGCCTGATAGAGTGTGTATAACAACAACAAAGACAATAAATATGGAGGATTTAAAATGTCAAAATAAAAACACACAAAACAAAGTCAAGTGACATTTTAATATGCATTTTATTTTTGCTGTATGTTTGCAGTTGCCTTGTCATAATGAAATAAACAACACAAGTTAAAATGACACTTACATTTTTGACATTTTCAGTTTTCTATCAAACACAGAAATCCAAGTGTGTGTGTGTGTGTGTGTTTGGGTTTTCCAGCAGCATGTACCTGTATTGTACTTCACATGCAACTGCCATTAAAAGCATTTCTTTTGTGAGGCTTTTAAGCGACTTATACACCAATATATACACATGAAAGTAAATATGTAAAATGCATGAGTCAGTAGTAACCAGTTTATGGGAAACTCAACTTTGTGCGAGTGAGTGAGTGCATGCATGTCTGCTCTCTGCATTCAGCTGTGTGATATCATGAATTTGTGTGGTTGTAGCTGCAATTTGGATACTTCTGTCAGTTTGGTGGTATTCAGTTGTGGCTTTTTTTTTTTTTTTTATGTCTGTATGTGTGTGTCAGAGAGATTTCGAATCTGCTATTATGTCAGCTTCTCTCTTTTTTATTTTTAGATAACTTATTTTTGTCCCAAAGTGACAGCTGTAAAGTGTCACGCATGATCAATGATGTCTTCATTGTTCTCTGCTGTTCAGAGTTTTTCCTGTTGTTGTGTTGAAAGTGTAGCACTGAGTTTAGTGTCACCAAACCTGTTCACTTCACAGTTGCTTTCCTATTTTCAGCACAGTCTGTTTCAACACAAAGCAAACCACATGACAGTTTAATATAGCTGCATTTCTCAAGGCCTATTTGTTTCTCAGTTTAACATAAAGGCCAAAGAGAAAAAATGATGAACCGACAAATAAATGATCACAATCACGCACAATGTGGATACAGTACATATGAAGTGGGTGTCTCAGCAGCCTGATAAAGTTTAATGTAAACCTCAAACCAGAAGTAAGAAGAGATAAGGCACAGTTTCGACTGATGTTCTGAACTTTCCTCCTTCCACCGCTACCAGGAATCAGTGCTCCTTCTCCATGTCACGTTCACACGGCTTCTGTGAAACAGGGCCACAGAGCAATCAGTCAAAGCTTATCTGACATGTGGCGCTGCTGTCGATCACTGCGAAACACTCAGCAGAAAGTCGTCTCTTCTTGAGATGATTTGGTGTTACTGTGGGAAAGGTGTCTCTTTGTACTCTCTGGTCCTGACCCTTTACCTCCTAAACTCACACAGCAATGCCCAGAAGCTGCAGTCAGCACTTTTTGTCAGCACATTACCTGAAACCATACTGCTGATTTCACATCCACTTCACGTAGCCTAGCCCCCCTGTTGGAACGTGCCTCACCATCCCACACCACATTTTAATATTTCAGTGTAGTGGATGCTGCTAGCTGTTTGCATTCACATCCTGACTGCGAATCCTTTGCAGCTCTGACAAGTTTCACAATGTACTGTACACAGGTCTTTACACTTCCTCGACCCTGTGCGTCACATTCGCTGTGTTTGTGCAGATTTTGTGTCTGCTACACCTTTAGAGGAAATCTCTCCGTCTTTACAAACAGGTTCACCACATTCCTCTTTCACTTTCACACCGGTTGTCCGTTTAACTGTGCGCGTGTGTGTTCAGTTCAGAATCCTCCACGAGTGTGTTTCTGTTATTGTTTATGTCGAGTGGCTACTGTTATGTGAACATAAATAATAGTAGTAACTTGTGTGTGTTTATATTTCATTGTTTTCCCTTCCATTAGAGTGACACTGTGACACACTCACACGTTCATGGGTGTGGTGACACAGCTGATGTGACGGCTGATAAGTGAGTGGGAGGATGCCAGTATTGGAGATTTTTGCTGATCAGATAGGCAACTTTGGAGTGTCATACGTGTGAGTGATCTGCCGAGACCCCTTTGGACATCCGGTGAGTTCTTCAGTCATTTACACTTCCTTCCACTTCACTCATCACGGTGAGTGTGAGTTGTCCTCTAATTAGTAATACTGCCCACTTCACCCTATGAATCTATATAGTTACATATTTGTGGTGAGTCTTCCAATGTAGTCGTGGTGGAAATGGCGTAGATGTTAAATATAGCATGCCAGTGTGACCGCATGTGCTTACTCACCTATTGATTTCTGCAACTCTGAGCAAGCAGCATTAGGAGAATGTACTGTTGTGACCTGAAACTGAAGTGGCCCCATCCTCCTGTTGAGCAAGCATGTCCTAGGAGGAGACGAAACTTTGAAATTTCCTCCGGACACAGTGTTCAGCTGACCTGAGCATTAGCAGTAATACCAGATTAAATTAGGTTAGGGTTGCTATGAGTGACTGCTACATTTCAGGTTGACAGTGTAAATATGACACTTGTTTTTATTACAAGTGGGTTAAATGCAAGTACGTAAGCACATGGATGCACATGGTAATGTGCACATACGCCTGTATAATGGTGTTAACCGCATTTGTGTAAGCACTGCTTAATGTGACAGCTCACATTTTCCTTTGTTTTTTTTTTTTTTGCAAATTTAAATGCTGAATTAGTGAAAGTAAAAAATAACCCAGTTTCTCAATGCATAATGTGCAATGAGTCACAGTTTCATTAGTTTTTGCTGAGGGGGTTGTTGGACCACCAAGGCCAGACCAAGACCACAAGTGAAGAAATGTGTATTTAAAATGTCATGTTTTTTTTTTTTTTTTTTTTTTTAATACAAATCATGACACCAGTTTAACAATTCAAATAAAAAAATGTCTTTTTTCCTCCTTTATTCATATTTTTTCCTCCGACTGCTTTACTTACAACCTGATAATTACCGTATTTTCCAGACTATTGCGCGCACCTGTCTATCAGCCGCTATTGAATTTATTCAAACAGTTTCATGTGGTCCACTCTGACCAGGTCTGATGTGACGAGGCTAAATGTATCGGCGGCACGGAGCTTGCTAGCTTGTAAAAAGCTAACGAGCTTTGTGCCGCCGATACATGAGCCACACCGGTGTTTAAGTTCAAAGCGTCTGAAAAAAGTAGCAGCTCATAGTTCGGAAAATACGGTATCAGCATTTAACAGTGCTGCAAAGAGCTTAGTGTGCCGTTAGGAATATTTTGCTTTGTGAGTTTTCAAGTGCCTATCTGCAGAGTTTATATCCCCAGCAGCAAGTTTCATTGTGGTTTTGATACACTGCAGCATCATTCTCTCATCTGTTTGTCTTCTTGCAAAAACGCATTCTGTTTCTGTCACAACTGTCACACTTTCACTCATCAGTAACTATTATTTTAAAGCTAAATCTGTTATATTCTACCACAACTTTACATAATCTACATTGTTCTGCTGGAAACCTGATTTGCAGTTGTCTTTATAAGAGGCGAGCCTCAGTTTCAAATTTAATTACTTGCAGAAGTTTCTGAGTAGATCAAATGTAACTGGATGGTTGAACAAGATGAAGGTTGAAGAAAAAGGAAAAGATGGTCAATGAATCAAATGAACTTCACTTTGACTGGTAATGTATGAATGATGCAAATTGTGTCATAACCCCAAAGCAGTTTTCAGGTTTGTATGAATTTAAGACAGATTTGGTCTGATGCAAACCCAACTCAGTCCACACAGTAGCTCTGCTGATTTAATATTTTGTTTAATAATCTTGTGGGGTTTTTTTTCTTTAAGGGCTTGTTTATATTTGGTTCAAGCTGCTATTATGCATTTCACCAAAGAGCTTTTAGGTTCCTACTCCTCGTCACATCCACACTGCATTCTTGTTTCTTACAAATGTTACATGTTTTATCACACCTATGGATGATACAGCTGCACTGAACTATGGAGATGAAGCTCATTTTTCTGCTGCTATTGCAACATGAGTTACATGAAAAAGTTGGAGAGCCAGCAGTATGTTCTCAGTAATTAGAAAATCCAACTAAAGTGTCTTGATGTTTACTTATTACCTCTGTGGAGGAGGTTATGTTTCATCTGTGTGTCCGTTAACAACATTGTGGGGGGAAAAAAATGCTAAACAGATCTTGATGATTATTTTGGTTTCGTTTTCATTGACAGCAGATTGCACAAGGAAGAAGCAATTCAGTTTTGGAAATGATCAGAAGATGGGATCCTGTCCAAAAAAAGGTCATGAACTATCCCTATCTGTTAAAATGGGCAATTGTTTTAATAGAGTAGTTATTATACTACTAAAGGATGGAAATGTTGAGTCTATAGCATCTGTACAGCTGGATTATGCCATGATTTGTGCTCTCTGAGTCCCCGTCCACACAGAGACGGGTTTAATGTAAACGGTTAAGTTATTTTAGTTAAGTTAAGTTATTTATTTATTTATTTTATCGTTTACACCTTGTCCAAATGGAGACGGCGTTTTCAGAGCTGAAGACAATACTTTTTGAAAACTGGTCCCAGCGGGGGAAAGTCTGTAAACGCCACCTGCTGCGTCAGCAAATATGTTTTCTCCTGACATGATGCCGCTGTAGCCTCTCCTTTAACCCACATGTGCAACCCCCGACAACAACAGCAACAATGGCAGAACAAAGCGTTGTGCTGCAGCAGCTACTGGGCTTGTTTTGACTTTTACAGCAAAAGCTTCTGAACAACTACCGTGAACAACAAGTGTGTGTTGTTATTACCTCACACGAGTTTAATGCTCCGTGTCTTCTTCCTTGTTTTGGTGTGTTTCTGTGGCAGCACTACAGCGCCACATACAGGTGTGGCATATTGACTACAGCGTTTTCAGTGTTTTCGTGTGGATGCACACATTAATTCTCGGTTTTGAAAGGTTTTGAAAGTTGCTTTTACCTTCTCTGAACTGAGGATGATTGATTTGCTGCTTTGTCGCCTCACTGCCACAACAAACAGCAAAACAAAGTGAAGTTAGAGAAACTTTATGTAAGTTTGTCTCTGTGGGGGAAACAGCAGGAATGTGTTTTATCATTACAGTGATGAGACGTGCAGCAGCTATGTCATAAATGAGAAGCAGTCAAAAGGTAGACACAATTCACACATATGCTCATCGTGGTGTTGATGAGAAGTCACACCATGTGCTCTAAAGTGTCATTGTCATGACTCACAGTTTGACCTAATTATGACTTGATAACCTTTATCTCTGGCTGACCTTTACATCCCATGATTTGCGCTTGTTGAATTGAAACTCTGGTTTATTACATCTTGTGGGTTTTATTTTCAGATTTAATGATACATCAAAGTAATGACCGCTGTCTGAGGGAATGGCAACATGAAGCAGTCAGATGATCAGGCCGTAAACAAGAAGAGTTGAGTAGAGGAAATACAATTGCTTCACGGGTTTTTATTTGTTTAATGTTTATATTTGTGTTAATAATGCATGTATATTTAGACTGTGTTACAGATGTATTTACACAATACAGCTGTATATCTTATGATTAACCTGTTGGATGGTCCCAGGGCAAATATTTAGCGGTGTGACCCTATTGATTCCACCTCCTGTCCATGATGCAGTCATCAAGCAGCATCAGAGGGACCAGCAGTGATGATTGGGGACGTTTGAGACCCTCAGTAGCTCTGGGACATTTGCCCATTAAGCCTTGATGGAGACACGCCTTTTAATGCATTACCAGTTCAGCCGTCAATGAACTTTTCCCCTTTCTGTCACAGTCGGAAAGTTAGGAAAGTTTTTGGTTGTCATCCAAACCATGAGATTAGTTGGGTGGGTTTTATATAATGTCTGTGTTAGTCATTGAGGGTCAAGTCATTGTCACATGGATTCCTGAAAAGCAGATCAACAGGTTGACATTTGATGTATGAAAACAGAAACCAACTTATATAAGCAGTTTATGACCAATAGTTCCTCCTTAAGTAGCAGAAACTTAAATTTCATTTTCTTTGTGTGGAAAATGACAATAAAGTGTATCTGTATCTGTATCTGTAAGGTGTAGACCAGTGATTCTCAACTTTTTTTCAGTGATGTACCCCCTGTGAAATATTTTTTCAGCCAAGTACTCCTTAACTAGCACAAAGTAATTTTGGTTGAAAGTAAAAGATAAAGAAAAATGTAAAACACAGTACTGTGCCATCAGTGACTTGTTTATTAAACTTTTTAACTAATAAGCAAATAAAATAAATGATTATGAACTTATAGTGCTTACAATTCCATCTCCTCTTTCTCCCACATCAAAAATCCAAAATCTATTAAAATTTAAAGTTCGTCAACTATGTATTAAATTGGATTGAATTACATTGAACTTGCATCAAATTATTCTTTTTAAGGATAAAAAGACTAACATGTCAAAGTTATAAATTGTCAAAATTGCACTGAACTTGCAATTTTGCATTGAACTGAGTGTTTTTGCTGCTACATTTTAGGGAGAAACCTGAGGATTTTTTGCATGGATGCTATTTTATGTCTATCCTAACCCCATCCACAGATGAAAACAAAAAAGTTTTCCCTCTAAACCAGGAATTTGTGTGCCTTCACATGAAAACGCTGTAGTTAATATGCCACGCCTGTATGTGGCGCTGTAACGCTGCCACAGAAACAGAGAAACACACCAAAACAAAGAAGAAGACACGGAGCATGCGCATAACATTCGTACGACGTAAAACTAACAGCATATGTTTATTGCCGACGGGAGTTGTGTAGTTTCACAAGCTTTTGTTGTAAAAGCCAAAACAAGCCCAGTAGCTGCTGCAGCACTAACGCGACGCTGTGTTCCGCCATTGTTACTGTTATTGTGGGGGTTGCGCATGCGGGCTAACCCTAACGCTAAATAAAATCTACAGCAGTGGTACCCAGCCACCGAGCCGGGGCCCGGCACCGGTCCGTGAGGCATTTGTTACCGGGCCACGCAGAAAGAATTAATGATTTATATAAATTCCGTTGTATTGATCGTTATAATCTGAAAGACGTTTTATTTTGAAAAACGACCGGATTGTCTCCGTCTTAACTTTCGTATGTGTCTCTTGACACGTCAATACGCTTGTCTCGGTCACGTGATCAGATACGTTAGCCAAACAAAAAAATCCGGAAACTAGCGAAAATGAGTAAAAAAAACCCCAAAACAACCAAACATCTTTTTTTAGAGCTTCTTTGCAAAGGGAAAACATTTTTTTTTATTATTATGATTGTTATTCCGGTCTTGTTATTTCATTTCTGCTGTATTTATCTGCCACACCTTGAAGGCCGGTCCGTGAAAATAATGCCGACATCAAACCGGTCCGTGGTGCAAAAAAGGTTGGGAGGGACCAGTGCGTGCCCACCTTTGAGAACCACTGGTGCAGCCATATGACCACTGTTAGTTCTCATAGTCCACAGGTTTGAATGTATCCATCCATTACAGAACAAAAAACACTTGTATTTTTAAACTGGTAATGAATAATAAATTCAATGTTTTCCCATTTTTATTGTTCACACTTGATACTCAGTTTTAAATATGTGGGATTCTTCCTCTCTGTTTGTGGAGAAGTCAGTAAATGGCTTTCTAATCTAATGATCTTTTCACCTCTCTAGGTGACAAGTAAATACCAGTAATTCATAAATCATAATGCAAAATTTTGGGTGAAAATAAAGGTGAATTTGTCATCATAGGCATTGATAATCTTTTTCAAGATTAATCAAGATGACATTTAACAAGACTGAGCGTGACCTCTTCAGAGATCTGTTATCTGCATTATGTAAGTTTGTATCGGTACATGACTAATGTAACAGTGTCATGTCAGGATTTCATTTGGCTGCATTTACATCATGGAAGCTTCTGCAGGGATTTGATAAGTAATTTTTTCCTTAGTATGTGTCAGAAAAAGAATCCATACACGATCATATAATATTGTTTTCCCACAAAGAAACCCATTTATACAATTACTCATTTATTAGTATTGCCATTGTTTTTTTCCATTACAGTTACTAGTTACTGCGCAGACTTTACTTAAAAAAAACCCCCAAAAAACATGATATAAAATATAAGAAAATGTAAAAGTTAACCTAAAGTTTCACCACAAACCTCTGACATGTTTTCAATTATTTAAAAGGTTATGGTCCAAAGAAATAATTTACTCAGTAGTATACAAATAAAAGCAGAGATTTGTGAAAAATGTAAAAAACTAAGACAAAGAGGAGTGCAAATTAGTTTCTGTTAATCACTGTTACTCATTTAACCACGTCTACAATTTGCACTGTGGCCTTTCCAGAGAGGCCTCGAGCCTTCAGGATCCAAGAAAGTAAACTAGTGAAACAGCTGTACTGTAATACACCTAAAGATTACTGCATCAGTATGAACAATCTTATAATATGTTAACATTCATAAAAGGTCCACTGATTAAGCAAAGAGCATGTTTGACACAGTTGTTTTAGACTTTTAATAAACTGGAGCATCTACCAGTTCAGTCCTACTAATCTTGTCTGACAGGAAGCAGTTTCTTTGCAACAAAGTATTTTCTAGTTTCAGCAAAAACCTGTTTCAGTCCACAGACTGTATATAAAACTTTTCTACACTATCTGTGGTTGCAAGAAAGAAGAAATGCTGTCAGTGTGACAACTTTCACAGGAAGTAAGAAAGTAGAGCCATCGGTTTTAGGTCGACCTTCATCGTTTCAGTTTCAGTTCACTTTAGCCATGAGCAGCAAAGTGAAAAAAAAAAAGCATCTTTTGTTTTGCAAAAATCAGACAATTTTGTAATCACTAAGATTCAGGAAGGATGAGAATTTAATGTGTGCAATTTTTGTGTGTGTGTATTGGTCCCACTGTGCTACATATAGTATAAAACATACAATATCAAGTTTAATTACAACAAATCTGAGTGCAAAAATAGTGATGATATATAAACAGAAAAATATAGAAATGCATTAGAAACCAGAACTATTACTGGAGAGGATTTACACAAATAGAGGATGTGCGTTGCTTTTTGAATTTGATAATGATAACCCACTGACTTGTGTGGAAAGTCCAGTGGGTTCATATCAGCAGATTGTTGTGCGCTGTGCAACACTTATTTCAAGTTACTCTCAGGTTAGGGGTCATCACCAGACACAGTGTTGTCAATGCCGTGATGATGGCGTGACTGTGTCAGTGCCCGAGTGTCTGTTACTTGTCAAACATCTATGACTGAGACCGAAAGCGTGTTTATCAAAGCTCACAGTTCCTCAGAAGTAAAACCTCTCCAACAGGCAACTGTGGTCAGATGATTTGCAGCATCAGCTGTTCGGTGTTTCAGTCAAATGACAAACCACACGTTCAGGAGCTGAGCAGAAGACCACCTGTGTTAAGCCAAAGCTGACCAACTAAGCTGAAATCTGTGGTTCCTGTCTGATAACATGTTAACTGATGAAGATATTTCTTAAATCTTCAATAAAAAGTCCATATGCCATATTTATCGGTACAGTGACAGACAGGATTATTTTCATAGATTTTTATATGATGTGTGGAGACTATATTATTTGGACATGACTTAATGGCCCCATATTTATGTGAATCCAAACAAACAAACAAGTGTTTTCATTAAAGCCAGTGTTGCTCACCTCAGGGCACTGACCATCCTTTCCTCCAGCGGTCCAGAGAAAGAGATCCATGTCCATCTCAGTCTGTATCCTGGCATCAGTCAGTCACTGGTGTGCCGCCTCCAGCTGGTCTCTAAATCCCACGCCCACATGCACCACCACATCTCACCAGTATAGGCTGCTGAAGATTTTATTATTGGCTTTTAATTGTTTAAGTTGCTGCTCTGCCCACAACCCAACACAATCTGTAAGATCAGTCGACCACATGCTCCTGGTCGTCCCGAGGTCCAGTCAAAAACACAGAGGTGATCAGGCCTTTACTGTGGAATAGTTTACCCCTCCACCTCAGGACCTCCACATCAGGACCTCCACCTCAGGACCTCCACATCAGGACCTCCACATCAGGACCTCCACATCAGGACCTCCACCTCAGGACCTCCACCTCAGGACCTCCACATCAGGACCTCCACCTCAGGACCTCCACATCAGGACCTCCACATCAGGACCTCCCAAACACTGGACATTTTAAAAACTCATTTAAAGAGACATTTTTATTGTTTGGTTTTTAACCCTGGGTGTGACACCTTTGCTCTAGCTACTGTGTAATTTTATT